>KZ651623.1:399827-429623 GCA_001010745.2 Gerris buenoi
TTCAGTATTAACTTAGAAGGCCACATATGCTTAAAAGGCATCAAAAGATTAACTTATAACATTCAGTATTAACTTAGAAGGCCACATATGCTTAAAAGGCATCAAAAGATTAACTTATAACATTCAGTATTAACTTAGAAGGTCACATATGCTTAAAATGCATCAAAAGATTAATTTATAACATTCAGTATTAACTTAGAAGGCCACATATGCTTAAAAGGCATCAAAAGATTAACGTATCAACATTCTAGTTTGATGTTAGTCAGATACGTTTTTGCACGCTATCTCTTGGACTTTTAGTGATTGAAATTTGCAGAGGAAATGCAAAGGAGGAATTTTTGCACTATCGACAAGCTTAGTAAATAGACCAAAAATAAAGTTGATGATAGTTTGTCACTTGATAAGTAGCCACTTTAAATTAGAATGTTATTTGAATCACAAACCAAAATAAAAAATTAATTTCAATCTCCGATTGAGAGCTTTTGATGGATAAAACTAAATCGCCTTCAACCAATCACTTCTTTTAGTATTTGTGACTGCGGTTTAAATTTTCTTTTATGTAATTTAATCATTTTCATCCCCTTTCCACCTTGTCTAGTTAAAATAATTCATTCAAGTTCTGAGATTGATTCCAAAAGAACGATACTTTAAAACCATCCGACTTCTATAGAAGAGGGGAAACAAAAAAAAAAAGGTCAGAATGTATTTCTCTTTTACCGATATAAATTCTACCCTTCCGACACTCTTTCCTAGCCAAATTGAATTTGTATCCCGCATAAAAATGAAGAAAATTTAACCGAATAGATTTGCTCTCTTCTCCTTTCTACGCTCGCTTCCACAACAGCCTTCTCAGCTAACAACCCGGAAATAAAAACCTTGATTGTATGTTCTATTTTATTTGCAAACCATCCTTTACTAACCATCCTTTACGCTCCATCTACTGTTGTAAAAAAAGAAATTAAATTTGTATGAAAACTGTTGTTATATAATTAGATTTCTATCGGTATTTTATCTTATTACTTCTTGGTTATAAAAATATATTGGACATGGAACCCGGGTGCCTTGCCTTGCAGTTTTTTCCATGTGCAGTAATATACTAAACCACATTAATTGAGACTCAGAGTAGGGTAGAGCAGTGCTATGCCACACATGACCTACTATGATGCCACACATAACCTACATACCCACGCCACACATGACCTACAATGACGCCACGCATAACATACATACCTACATACCTACGCACGCCACACATGACCTAAATGACAGGAGTGGATCACGTACACTTTGCTGTTAAAAACACTTCAAGTTCACTAAATTCCAACTGGATTCTAAACTTAATTAACTTCTTTAATACCTCGGTTTCTAATCGACACATTAAAATGTTTACCTTTACAGCAATTCCAAGACACCTTTAACATCTATTTACTAATTATTTTCCAATTTTCAATCTTACCCTTAAAAATCCTGTACCTAAAAACTATGTACCAAAAATTATCTTATTCCTTTCAATATTGAATTTTCAATCTAAAATAAAATAGGCTGGCAATGATAGAAAATACAAGAAATAGTACATTACGCGTCGAGTGCGGAAAGTAGCATTTTGTATGCGAGTGTGGAGTTTACACCCAAGCGATAGCGAGGGTAGTAAGAACCACACGAGCAATGCAAAAGGCCGTTTTCGCACGAGTTGCGTACCGTACTTTATCTACGATTGTTAGATTTTAATAATAAATGCAGAAAAAAATAATAAACTTCCGTATGTAAGCTCGTATTTCAGTATTTCTCTTTTGATAAAGATGACATCAATTCGTTAGTTGTATTTTGTGCCGAATTAATTATTTCGGAAGGCGTATTATTCTCCTCATATTCTTCATAATCACTTAAATCACTCATTGATTTTCACAAAAAAACTCTATACAAACAGTTACTTTTATTAAATAAACATCAAATTAGTAATGTTAAATGTAAACAAACTCGCTAATCGTGTATAAAGTTGATAATTCTTCTTCTTTACGTCACTAGAGTGGAAAAAAGAGGAATTCTTCTTCTTTACGTCACTAGAGTGGAAAAAAAGAGGAATTGTTCAAAACATTGTGACACGCATGCGCAATTAATACAGGTGTGTACAGAATCACTTTCTACGAATCTAAACAGAGATGTAATGTTTATATTACGTATCAATCGTAGATAAAAGCTATTTATTTATATTTTATGTAAACATATTTATACTTATTTAATTCTTACTTACTATTAATATAAAGCTTCGTACTCTGAAGGTTTGAAATTAATAAACAACATTCTTAGAAGTGTAAATTGTAAATGAATAAGAAGTTGTAAGTGATAGAAGTGTCTTAGGATATTTTTTTATATGGAGACTGAAAAGATTATATCAAAATGATAACAATTAAATATAGCAATGATTCTATTTTTAACTTCTAAAATATAAGCAATAGAATAAATCGCTAATTGGAATCTTTAACTAAATCGTTTATGACTTAATCAAAATGAAATTGTAATTCTTATGTAGTTATGTCTATCACTGAATAAATGATTTACCCAGGAAAAAATATATACTTTAGATAAAAAATAGATCAAGAAATTGGTTTAACTTGGATAAAAAGAATTGACATTTGTGACATGAACTTGGTATTTGAGTGGGTAGAACAGATATTTCGTGACATAGCCCTATAGAATATTATCTATTCGTTATATTATTTCGTTCGCAGAATTATTATCTTGTGGATAAATTATAGTCCACATCTTCTACCTTTTATATGAATAACTATTATCAAGTGACCTTAAACAGGTGATTGACAGACAAAGAGCATTGTCTTATCATAATAAATAAAAATGAGATTGACAAAACGTTCTCATATATAAATACAGAATAGATTTGACTTTGAGTTATAATCATAAATTTATTATATCGATATTTGTATATCCCTAGAACTATTTGTTTTATAAGCCACTAGCCGTTAGGCCCGCGGTAACGGGCAGAATAATAAATATGGTTGAGAAAAAGAGCTGAGAGATAATTAGTTATAATTAAAATAGATATTTAAAGATATATTTACTGTTTAAATATTAAGTTTTATGCAGTTATAATTAAAACATTTAAATACGAAGTTTTGTGCTCCGATATCCGTTACATAGGTATGGTGCAAATGGTTTAGTATCTGGCTTACTCCCAGTAGCCCCGGGTTCGATCCCAGCTTATGGCACATCAATTTTTAACGTTATAAATCATTTAGAGGTGAGTCGTTGTTGTCGTTGTCGTTGTTGGGACACTACTCGATTATATAAAAGATATTTTGTGTTTTTCCTTCTTGTAATATATGTACTTCAATTGATTTTGTATTTTTCCAGGAATGAAAGTAACAGTTAAGGAACATATAAATCAGATAAATATCAATCAGGTACGAGGGTTGGTCAATAAGTAAAGTCTCCACATTTTTAAATTAGAAAGCCAAATGGTGTGGCACATAGCTTCCTCGCATCCTATCCCCTTACTTTGTTGTTTTTATGATTTTACAAGCCATTACTATCCCGTTTGTTTAATTGGTTCCCTCTTTTTTTTTATATGGTTTTTTCGTTGTCAAAATTGACTTTTTACGTGAATTAAAGTATCAATTTAACAAAAGTTAAAGAGCGCAGACGGTTTAAAATAATCTGTGGGCTACTTGCGATAAAATATAAAAGTTTCATACAAATCAGATAAGTACTTTTGAAGCAATAGGTGTAAATAAATGTATGTTTGTGTGCATATGGAAGAGAAACCAATAGGCGCAGATGGTTTAAACTTATATGGGACCAACAATGGGCTAATAATGACCTATCATTAACATGTCATTAAATCACACGTGTAATTTTTAAGATATGTTGGTTCGCAAAAATTGAACGACAGACAGACACGGAACCAAAAATGTTCCCTGATATCTGAAACGAATTTCTGACTTGGTATTTTTGAAATCGGAGACCTAAGAATGTTTTGTTCTTCAGAACGATCACATATAGCTTCCTTTACCATCGGTAAACACTGAAGCAAAATTGAAAAAAAACATGTATTTAAAAATATCATAATGATAAAATCTCTTACAAGATACAAATCAGTAGAAATGTCTTATAATCACGTGTTTTCTAAAATATATAGCTGTTAAATGTATGTTTTTGGGCATAAGGTAAAGAAAACAAGGTCGAAGAAGGTAAAATATTAAATTAGAAAATGGGCTAAATATAACCATCGAAACCTCTTTAAAATTAGACGATTAGTTTTTAAGACTATGTTTGTTCCCAAAAATTGAACGGCCGTCAGAGAGACACGGAACCGAAAAAAACATGTTTTGTAATTTTCGGAATCGGAGACGATGACAAAGCTTCCTACCACCACAAAACTAAACAATTTCGACAGATTTAATAAAAGTTAAAAACAATTAAATACATTAGACAATATCAAGTTTTAATAGTATAACATCAATAAAGTACGTGAAGTGAGGAAGCAACGTGCCACGTTGATAGGCGGACTATTTTTATTAAAGTACGTGATAGGAAGTGAGGAAGTAACGTGCCACGCTGATAGGCGGACTATTTTTATTAAAGTACGTGATAGGAAGTGAGGAAGTAACGTGCCACGCTAATAGGCGGACTATTTTTTATTAAAGTACGTGATAGGAAGTAAGGAAGTAACGTGCCACGCTAATAGGCGGACTATTTTTATTTAAGTGCGTGATAGGAAGTGAGGAAGCAACGTGCCACGCTGATAGGCAGACTATTATTATTATGTATTTATTATTAAACCTGGGGACTGGTAGGCATAGACCAGAAACTGGGTCCTTTCATCTTACCCACATTGTATGTTTCATATCTTTAATCTTTTACACACTTAAAAGGCTTATTTCTTGGCAAAATTCCATCAGTATGTTGGTGAGTATTCAATTTAGCTCTCGTGTCGAAACCGTTACCTTTCTAAAGATCAGCTATCTATGATTCAGAAGCCCAAGCAAATTAGATAAAAGGTGGTTTTCCATCCTCACCACACTGTTTATTCCTTGACCAACCCTAGTGCAGGCTGATTCATTGAAGCCGATATGAAGCTATCATAGCTTTATAGCAAAAGTCCAAGGGTAAGAGTCCCATCAGTACTTTTAAAGCTATTTTGCTGATTATATCGCTCTTAGTATTCCCAGACGACATGCTGTCCTAAAGAAACTCGAAATTCTTCTTTGTTGAGAACAGTAGTACATTCTTTTACCAATCTACACAAGCATATAAAAAAGTAGGTTTACTATGGCCATGTACTTCCTGTGTATTACTTTTAGCTTTAGGCCAATGATGAGCCTAAAAAGCTCTTCTGCACATACAGAAAGTTGCATTAGCTTGATTCATTTTGTTTTCTAGGTGACTTCCTTCTAGCACAGCTCCTAGATACCTATCTGTATTACATAGCTCGAAACTTGTTCTTCCTGGTACAGGGTTCGAAAGCCACTATGTTTGCTTTTCCTCGTAAAAGAGATCACAGTATTTCCTGAGTTTACACCTAGGCTAATTTCGTAATTTCTCTACGGTGTGCTGAGCTTTTTGTGCCAATTCATAAACGGTGCTAACAATTTTTCCACTTATTATTACCGCTAGATTCTCGGCAAAAGCCTGAGTCTAGAATGCTTCTTTCAACAGAAAATGTATAAGATCGTCCACAACTAGAGGCCAAAATAAGAATAATAGCATTTTGTAGCGAGTCATGATTATAATAATTTGAACAAAATATTTTTAGAAAATTAAATTTATCTGGAAGTGTTAAAAAATAATAGTCCAAATACTTATTGCTCTACGATTCTTTCTATTATAATCTTATTGTTCTTCGATAGGCTCACAGACACGAAAGTTTATTTGAGGGGTGGTTTGGTAGAAGAAAGATTATTTGGGTAGCTAAACAATATTGTGTTAGGTTAACAAGTCAGCCAATTCTGTCTTGGAATAAAAATCAACACAACTATTTAAAATACTCTGTCAATTAGTGTGGCACATAGCTTCCTCGCGATATAGTACGCAAAGAAACGATCAACTTAAGAAATAAAAATATACCTCGATAAAAATAATCAAAAAGTTGGAACGGCGTGGGGCTGTTCCAGTAAATATTTATTAACGTTGGTTCTAACCAACATTTTGGAGAAACAAACCAACATGCGCCAAAAGTTAGCACACAAAATAATAAATTTAATAAAAAAAACAACCCAGCACAAAAAATCATAGAAGCCGCTATATAAACAGGTTTTTTTAATTCAATTTTACCCACCTCAAAACTAAAAATATCACAAAATTGAATATAACAAAAATTAATTTACTATTCAAGAGCTTTTCAACGATATACATCATATTATAAAAGATTAACTTTAATATTTTTGTACCTCTGTACTTTGAGGTACAAAAATTATATTTTTAAAAAACAAACAATACAAAAGGGCATTAATTAAACTAATAAATAAATGCAAATAAAAAACCAAATAACAAAAAATTATTTTAACCCTTTCACCTACAGCAAAATTATATATCGGTACAAAAGTGCGTGTACATAATTTTTAAAAAATAAATAAATAAAATAGCTTTAATGTACATGTCAAGGCCTTTAAAATGATATATGACACAATATTAAAAACCAAAAAAAGTGGTCACGTGACACGGCACGCTGAAAAAAGTTTACTCTCAAGTTCTCAGCAAATAGGATGACCTAATAAAATAAAATATACTCAATTTAAAGAGCATTAGTGTGGGATTCAACCGCCTCAATCAGAAATAAAATCGGTCAACTATTATAGAAACTATGGCCATTCAAAGACAAAAAGGAAAAAAAATAAACCCAAAAAAATACCGTATTTTCATCATCTAAGGTACAACCGATGATGATACGACAAAAAGTCATAGGACCAATGTTGTAGATCTTTTAAAATCAGTTACCGCTGGTGCTATCCGTTTTCCAATACGACTTACCGTTTAGCCGCTATAAGTCCCCAATACAGCTTAAAAATCAAGTCGGCCATTTTTATTTTTTTAAGGGGGGAAGGAGAGGAAAAAATGAACTTTTTATAATTATTTTGGTTCACAATATGGACGTTGCGCGTCGAATGGCGCAAACCGCAAGTCTCTAGCTCTTCTGGAAGTGGGTAAACATTAATGTCAGTCAGTGAGTCAGTGAGCCATGAGGCTTTGTAGTATAAGACATATTAATTTAGTACGATTTGAAGTGCGCAGGTGGTTGAAATTTGGCAGGTGCTATCTGCAAGCTACTCTCGACAAACCATGAAAATTTCATTAAAATCAGATGATTACTTTTAAAGATATAGCTGTAAATAAATGTATGTTTGTGTGCATGTAGAAGATGAACAAATAACCGCAGAAAGTTGAAACTTATATGGGAACAACAATGGGCTAATTATGACCTACTTACAAAATTTCATTAAAATCAGACAAGTAGTTTTTAAGATATGGTGGTTCGCAAAATTGAGCGACAGACCGACCGACAGACCGACAGACAGACAGACAGACCGACAGACCGACAGTCAGACAGACGGACCGACAGACAGACACGGGACCAAAAATTTTCCCTGATGTCTGAAACGGATTTCTGTCTTGGAATTTTTGAAATCGGAGATATAAAATATTTTCGTTCTTCAAAACGATCACATAGCTTCCGTTACCTTCGGTAAGCTCGGAAGTAAAAATGATAAGCTTAAAATAAAATAAGAAAAATTATATGATGTTAAATTGTTTAGAATTACTATTAAATTATAAATAAGCTAAATAGTGTGCCAATATTTCTTTTAAAAGATCGTCATAATCTTTAGAAGATTTATAATATATAAAAGTCTAACATTTTAAGAGTATTAAGAAATTGGATAAAGAATAAAAAGTTTTATAAATTAAAAAGCTGTCTTTCCATGTTAAGAACCCTAAAATATTAAAAGTGTGAAAATAAAATGAGTGTGTGGGCCGTCTACATTCGGCCAGTTTTTAAGCAATATTAGAGGTGGTTAGAGGAGTATTGAACAAGATTCCATAAATTGATATAATTGCACCAATTTGTAACTTTTATTATTGACCAAAAAGAAGAAACTAACAATAAAGAGAAGAAAGTTGTGTAAGCCCTTGATTAAGAGTATTGAACTGTGGTGCTTTAGATAAGTTTTTCCTTTGACTCGTTATAAAGAATTTCCGCACAAGTTGGGCTTTTAAGGCATTTATTTTTTAAAGGCAGCTATTTTAGTGCTATCCTTTATGTTTCTTTAATAAATATTAGATCTCTGAGCATCGCTATTTGTAGTTTTTTTTAACAAACTTTTTAATTAGCCCAGTCAATTTATATATTATCTGAAGAATTAAGAGTAGAAGTGGAGTTGATATCAATATAATAATGAGAAACGGAAAGTTTTTCCACAATATAAATGTTCAACACAACTAGTTCCACATAACTAGTTTTCGGCCTCTCGGCCATCATCAGCCGGTATATGTGAAAATACCCGACGAGTCATGATGACTCATGAGAGATAAAAATGGAGTCCGGTTTTTGTCTCTCATGTGACTCAACGTCCGGGTTTTTCTGACGTTCTTTACCTTTTACCGGCACTGATGATGGCTGAGAGGCCAAAAACTAGTTATGTGGAATATAATCGTTCATTTTGTGGAGAGGCTTTCCGTTTTTCATTTTTCAATTTTATACTTCTTATCCTGAAAAAAGTCACATAATTCTAATTGTTTTATATGTTGTCAGATCCTAGGCGAATAGTAAGAAACCAAGTTTGCTACATGGAAGACCTATCCAAGCTGAGCTATATTGAAATAAATTCGAAATTTTTGGACTTATTTTTCTAATTTGGTTTAACATCTTTATTCCTACATATCAGAGAGCAAATGAATTTATTATCAACATAGTATAGGATAACTTGCTACTCCATTTAGTATTTATAATTTTTTGTCTACGTTATTTACTCTCCTTAAAAAGTCCATATAATATGAATAAATAGATTTGGTGATCTCTAACATTTTATAGCAGTTTAGCTGTTAGTTTTACTATAGAGCATATGTTTGAAATGAAATGTTAATCTTATAAAATTAATGAATATAGAATATTGTCCCGTCGTAACAATTTATCGGCTGAGTGACCGACAGAATGACACACAGAAACGAAACCAAAAATGTTCTCTGATTTCTGAAACGGATGTCTGTCATGGAATTTTTTGAAATTGGGCACAAAATATTTTCGTTCTTCAGACCACATAGCTTCCATTATCGCTGGTAAGCTAAGAAGCATTAATAAAAAAAATATAAAGAGAGAGAGAGAGAGAGAGATAGAGAGAGAGAGAGAGAGAGAGAGAGAGAGAGAGAGAGAGAGAGAGAGAGAGAAGGAGAACTGCTTTATACGCACAGCCCATTAAGCTTATTTTTTATCTGACAGCCAAACAAAAAATTCTGATGTAGGCTGGTAACCTAGGCTATGAAACTTTATTTACGAATATTACATCGTGATACAACATTACTGTTAAGATTCAATTTTCCGGTTTAAGTGCATAAAAATTGTAATATATTGTAATAGGTTGGAGGAGGGAAAATTTTTAAAATATATTTAATATATTTATGGCATATGTTTAAGGGCAATGGGTTGGTCCAAAGAAGGAAGCTATTCTGGTTTCTAAGATATATGAAGATACTAAGAGAGATAATGCGAAAAGAACATTCACTCTATTTTAACCTTTCCTAACTACAAATAATTATTTCTTTGTTTTTTAGGTACCAGCTATTTTAAACTATAGAAAATATAAATGCTTACCTATATTAATTAAAAATCGGTCCGAGACAACTCAGACAATCTTTCTCATATACGAGTTCATATTCACTTAGCCCAGTGTTTCCCATTTATTAGTTTTCGTATGTACATTTTATCGGTGTCATATACGAGTTCATATTCACTTAGCCCAGTGTTTCCCATTTATTAGTTTTCAGATATACATTTAATTATTACTGAGCATTTCATCAAAATATGCCATAAAAATAACTTTTCCCGGGCGAGGAATCGAACCCGGGCTCTCTACGTTTGCGTTTTAAGCTTTCTCCGGAACTAGATTTTTCCCGGGAAAACGGCTCATATCGTTAAGTTCGTATTTAAATGGACTATATTTGAAAAAAAAAATCGTCGGAACCGTTTTCGAGAAATAATTTTTTTTTTCACGTTTTTTCAGAGTTTTTGGGGGGTAGCGCCCCTAAATTTGGGACTAAAATTCATTTCTCGATTTCGCCTCGGGGTATGATTTTTCTGAATATGTATGCCAAATTTCGTCAAAATCGGCCCAGCTGTTTAGGCTCCAGGTGTCTGCACAGACAGACGACAGAGAGACGACGGACAGACATTTTTTTAAAAACCACTTTTTTGGACTCAGGGGACCTCAAAACGTGTAAATCCATCAAAATCTCAAAATCGAATTTTCGCGCCATAACAATATTTTCTCTTTATATGAGAAAGTAAAAAAGGCTAATGATTTAGCTGGGTGCTATAATTGTTTTAATGGGTATATCGCTTGAGGTTCTTATTCACATTATCCGATTATATCTACAGGTAGACCTAGAAGTGACAGTAATCTGAGGACAGAAGTTATTGTTTTGTATTGCTTTTGTGATTGCTACAGCAAGTGTTATTGCTAGTGTGTCATTGCTCTCTTGTTATTGTAATAACATAAGCAATAATATTTGAGCCATAACAGTAGTCGGATAGGCAACATGAGCTTCCCCACCATTATCTGCGTCTTAAATCGTACTGTTTCGTATATTTCTACAGTTGAAAAAACTTAGCTGCTCTGCCCTGGGTCGCCTAAGGCCACTCCCTCACTTGTCGGTATTGGTATGCGGTATTTTCTGCTTTAACGAAAGCGTCATCATCTCCCCACTTGCCGGTATACTTTCGGTGGAATCTTGCAATATCGGTAGTGTCGAGGCGTGATTATGTCGTCGTCAGAAGAAGAAAGTAAGAAGAAGTACCGCTCCTGTTTTTACTGCTTGTTCGTACCGGCTCTCTTTATACCGATCCCTTACTACCCCGCTTCCATGCATACCACCCTTGTCAGGGAGGACTAATTAACAAATAGGCGCTCGGTAAAGAATCTGTTCCGAATCGGTAATTGGTACCGAGCATACGAGCTTACCGATACCTTACCGACAAGTCAGGGAGTGGCCTAAGTCTCAATGTACGACCGGGTAAAAGATTAGCAAATACAATTTTAAGAATTCTGTAAATAAAAAGGATTGTCTCTTGAAAAAGGAAAAAGATAATTAATTTAGTTGCATATTATAATTTGAAGATTGTGGTGGAGTTATAGAAACTGCTACTCTATTTATTGCTGTTGTTCTTGATATAGATTTCTTATATTTTTTATTACTTTTGAGTTTTCCTCTGTTCTTTTCCTCGGTTTTCATCTCCAAACACCTTGTCTTTTCAACAAGTTCAATCTAGTTAATAAAAAGAGAGTAAAAGACTGAAGGGTGGAATTAAATTACTTAGCTTTTCCCTTCAGGGCAGTAATAGAAAGTGAGGAACCAGTAAGTTAATCCTATTTGTACTTCTTTTCTTTTTGGCAACATTTCGCCTCTTTAAATCATTTATACTTCAAAATCCTCAAGGGAATGAGGGGAGGAGATGAAGTGGCTTACTTCCCCTTCCTTTCTTCTTTTATTAGTATCTCGTATTTCCAATTCCTTTGTTTTTTGTAACCTCTTAAAATACTTGGGTGTTTGTAATCTACTAAATTATTACCATTTAGCACTAAATATTCATTTCTATTTTTTATAATTCTACGATGCAGACAGACTTATACGTTTTAAGGTAAAAAAAAGTCTAAATAAGTGTGTAGAAGCGTAACGCCTACTGTAATCTGATTGATATTATGTTTGTTTTAACCCTGCAGTGTACCATTTGCGGGTTCATCGCCGCTCTCAGACAGGATTGAATGGAGAAAAATCGGCAATAGCAAAGGATAAAAACCGTTCCAACCCAACTTGTGACAGTTTCTCATACCGTCATCTAAACTGTTCCAACCCGTACAGGGATCCTTGCGAACCGTTTACTCTACAGTCCAAACGATCCTCTGACAATACCAAGTACTGGTTTGTATGACATGCGCAGTTATGTCAATCATCACACATGTCAACAGGAAGGTTTTCTAACTATTAGGTTCCCTTGAATGTTTTTAAAACTGTGTGAATTACATGCTATTGTATTTTCCTCTTTAGCTTGCAGCAATCCAGCATATTCTGCGTAATTCCCTTTCATAGACGACTAAAATTCAGGTCCTTGCATTGATTTTATGCCGAATTCGAACTTTACAATTTGGGTTCATGTTTTATTACAAAAACGATTCTGTTTAAGGCTAATCGACTATTGTTTTTGAATGATATAATATTGTAATGTACACTATCTATTTCACTACATTATTTTGTAACGATTGAAATAAACTACTTAGAAATTAAGAGAAAACTTAATTAATTAAAATTTAATTATTACTTATTACTGACCGTTTAATATGGGCACTCCGAATGTGGGATTCTACCTAATTCAGACCTTTTTGCTTCCGAGCTTACCGAAGGTAACGGAAGCATTGTTTTTATTGTTGTTGCTATCGTACTTTTCAAATAATTATTACTATTACTGTGTATGTCTTAAAAAAATTTTTATTTTTTAATGTTCAAATATCTATTTCATGTTTTTTATTAGCTTTTATTTCCGTGAGAATCTGTTTTTAGGGATAAGTTTTTCTTTCTTTATTTAAGAAATAAGTGAAAAGTAAAAAAAAGTCGAGGCAACTGTGTTTAACAAACTGCAGTTTTTATATGAAATATACTGAGATTTTATATTGTTTTCACCCACTTTTTCCCTTCTTTCTCCTTTGATAACGATCGAGTAGACCCCTAAGTTTCACCAAGTTGAAACCCTAAAGTCCAATAACGTTGAAACTTTAGTTTTCTTGTATAACTCAGTTTGGCTAGGGATTGTATAGTTTGAGTTTTCTGGTCTTTGCAACTTCACTATATCCGTCGGTCTGAAATTCCAGGACAAAGCTGTGCTAACAAGCAGACACGAGTTTTTTTACCCCCCTCTCTATGCTTTTAGTATCTGTAAAAATCTACAAAATACTTTCATCCCCCTACCACTTCACTCTAGCTTTGAATCTATAAACTTAAATATATTTTTATCGAATGCTTTCCCCACCCCTTATTTATTGAAAATTCGTTTCCCTTCTTACAGTATCAAAAATGTTGGAGTTAATTATAATACCGTTTCCATGCAATTTACCCTTTGATATTTACGCTGTTTATGCACCGTTTTAAGAACACGAAAAAGAGGTGGTAAATAAAAAAAAGGAGGTAGAGGTTGGAAGACAGGTAGCGGTAGGAGAAGAGGTAGAGGTAGGGGGAGAGGTAAATCACATGGACGCGGCGTACTTATAGAAATGGCTAAATAATGAGATTCATAATAATAAATGACAAGTAATAAGAGGGAGAGAATGAATGGTGCTGAAAGTACCTTGTGATTAGATTTTGATGCTACAAGGATCGTGGTGCGCTTCCCAGGCCTGGCACAGGTAGCAGGGTTATCCTCGGCGAAGATGGTCACACAATATAATTACACTAAATTACTTCTCCCTTAGCACGATAAATAATAATAATGATGAAATAAAATAAACTTATATAGATAAATTAAATAAGGCACTTTTAGATAGAGGTTAGAGGCAGCGAGGTGAAGAGGTAGAGAGAGAGAGGAAGAAAAAAGGGAAGGGAATAGGGTGGTTATAGATAGGAGGCGAACGGAAGGCGCCGCCACTGAGGAGGCGGGAAATTTAAATCTAAAAACCTAACATACGCATTAAGTTCATCCTAGTATAGCCAAAATCTAAAATTTGATCTTCTCTAATTTTATATCTATCTATATTATTAAAAAAAGTTTTGTAAACAGACGAGTTCAGTGAGAGTGATATACTAAACTGTATGAAAGAGCGAGTTAGGAGAGAAGAGGGGTTAGTCCGGTGGGAAAGGGGGGAGCTTGACATATTAAACTGTGTGTAAGAAAAAGTGAGGGGTACAGGCCGGTAAGGCGGAGCTTGAGAGTGGTATATCAGAATGTTAGCAAGACAAGGAAATAGATAGTAGTGCGCCTTTTACCCCCACTACCTCACTACCTTTTACCCCCACTACCTCAGCCGCTCTCCTATTTCCCTTCTCATTACATAACTATGCACACATCTTGCGAAAAATCAATCCTAAATCGCTAAATCAGTCCTTCTCATGACTTTCTCAACTGTCATTTTCAGGATTTTCAATAGCTAACGTGATATTTTACTGCATGTGTGTTTTTGTCATCATTGAAAAGAAACATGAGATCAATTTTAATGCTTCAATCTAGAGTGAAGCATTAAAACTGGACGTGACAGAGGCCGCTTTTCGGGGGTTGACGTGGCTATTTTTTAAATATATTTATAATATTTGAATATTAGTTTATACAATTTAGAACTTGTAATATGTTTTTAATGTTACTATTTTTCTATACGGCGGACGCATTGATATTAATATTTTCAATATATTCCACCAGAAATATTGGAGTGATCATTTAAACATGAAGTTTAGGCATTTTTAAGTAAATCTATGTTGCTTTGAATAAATGTGTATATTTCGTATTTACCAACTAAGTAAAATAATATAAATTACACTATATTTTATCCGAGCTAACCGAAGGTAACGGAAGCTATGTGATCGTTCTGGAGCACGAATATATTTTGTGTCTGCCATTTCAAAAATTCCACGACAGAAATCCGTTTGAAACATCAAGTGTCTTTTTTTGGTCTGTCTGTCGCTAAATTTTTGCAACCAAACATATCTTTAACACGTCCGATTTTAATGAAATTTGGATGATTGGGCATGAATAGCCTATTGTTGGTCCCATATAAGCTTCAAAAGTACTGATTTGTATGCAATTTTTATAGTTTATCGAAAGTAACCCACAGATTGGTCCAGATTAATTTGACCGTTTTCCCCCTTTTAAAGTTTGCTAAATTTATACTAAATTGAAATGCGAGGATGCTATGTGCCACACTAATTTGCAGTCTATTTTTATTTATTTATTTTGTATACCCTGAGTGAGTATCTGAAACTTAAATAAATTTTAATAGCTAGCAGATATTTATAGGTTTGTTCCAACCAAGCATTGTACCGTCCGCGGGATCGTCACCGGCATGCGCAATTGATAAAAGCCGTTCCAAGCCGACTTGTGACAGTGTTTCGTACCGTCCACGAAACTGTTCCAACCCCTGTTCACCCCCGAGCTGTTCCCCCCTCCAATCGTTCACTGCACGATCCCAATGATCCTCTGACAATACCATGTACTGGTTTGTATGACATGCGCAGTTATGTCAATAATCACAAATATCAACAGGAAGGTTCTCAAACTATTAGGTTTCCTTGAATGTTTTTAATACAGTGCGAATTATAGTCCTAAACTCATTATAACCTGACATGATGTTATTACAGTACAATGTTAGTGCATGCGTATAAAACCTGTCCTAAACGATTCCTGAACGATCCGCGGGTTGATACAAAGGACGGTACAAATAGCAGGGTTGGAACAAACCTAGTAATAGTAATAATTATTGTATTAAAATAAATTCTTTGAAAAGACTCTGTGGAGTCAAAAACAAAAATACTAAACTTGAACTTAAGTCTCCCGCAGTAAGTTAAATTTGAAATGATAATACATTAAATTAACTTTACTTTTAAATTAATTAATAGTATATTATATTAGTAGATTTGGCAACTAATACAAAGTTTTAATACCGCACTCGCAAATAATACTTAATTTAAGAAAAGTAGAAAAAAACTCTGACATTATTTTTAATTTTAAAGTAAAGATTTGAAGAAAACTGCTGGAATTCCTTTTAGAATCCTATACTGCCCAGAATATGCCTTTGACGTTTAAAGTTTTTATTTAATAAGTATAAAGATCAATAAAAGGATTTCTAACCGTCCCATTCCATTGCTAGAGGTTTCTCTTGTAAATTTAAATCTAATTTAAATTTATTTTTCTAAAAGTTTTATTTATCTCGCCAAAATTTATTGTAAACCTTTAAATAAATTAAATTTAATCTATTTGGTTTTTTTTAACAGATTAACATTTTAATCTGCTTTAAGTTTACATTTTAAATTTGATTTTAAAATGTTTACATGATTGCAGTTCAAAAAAATGTGTATCGAACTTTCTGTAGCGTTATACAATGGCTAAACGTGTGAAAATTGTATTATTTGCTTTCTTTATGTTGCTTACTCAAGGGAATATGAGACGGTATCGGTAATGTTGTCGTTTCAGCTTCTCGATGTCCGTACAAAAGTCTGCGGTGCTCTTGAGCGTCCTCCTGTAGTGTAGAGCAAGATAAATAATATAACGCTTACAGATACGAGCAGGGTAAACATTAGGCAGGCCTTTAGTCGACCTCTTTTACAAGGTATAAAAAGGACAAACAGTATAGGGAACAAAACCTCGGGTAACAGTTGGAAACATCCTGTAGGGGATTATCACGGCTTTAACATCCCCCCTACCGTATTCCCCGGAACGTTTTCAAAACAACGTTAACTTAGCCAGTTGAAGGGATAACGTTTTTCGACACATTTAATTCACAAAACATTTCGAAAAACACCTCTGATTTGTTTCTCCTTCCCCCCTTTTAAACCTATTAGAAGGATTTGTTTTTTGGAAAAACAACAATCGATTACTTCGATTAGAAGAGAGAAATCGAATGAATAATCGACTGTTTCCGATAAATTTGTGTTTTCGTGACTGCGGGATTTTGTATCGCTTCACCTTCACTATTCTTCTCTCATCTTGATTAATTAGGGTTGGGAGGGGGGAGGGGGGATCTAAAACCTGAGCCTGCCCCTAAACCTAATAATTCTCCACTTCAAAATATTGGACTGGCTTAATTACCCTTGAAATCTCAATGGTCGAATCATTCTGTGAAATATTACTCTTTTCCTCCTCTTTCGGGGTCGCTTTTATAAATGCTGGATCCTATCATTTTACACAAACTTTTTGCCTACAATTGCCAAAACTCTTCTGTTAATGATACTTAGCAAAAACGTATCGTACAGTTTATTTATCAAAAATACTTATGAATACCTCTAGTGCATCAACTGAATGAAAAACTATTGATTAACAACAATTCGTAATTTTTGAACGTTAAAACCTAGAAAACCTCTTCAGTTAAAACCTAGATTAAGTTAGTTTGAACATTTAATAGGAAATTATATTAATGTTATTTCACCTAAATAAAGCGTGGAAATAGACAATGCTTTTAATACCTTTACCCAAGGATCTTTTAAAATAGGGATGGAGTACTAAGTATACCTCCTGAGTAAAAAAAGTGTTGCCAAGAACTTGGAAAAAATCAATATAAACTTACCACTGCGCATGCTCAGAACTTTTATTGGGACGTATTTCATCCCGACTGTTATCCATTTGAATTAAAGGTTACAATAGAACATTTTTTTTAAAATCAAGTTTATAATTAAATATTCAGTTTTACTTCAATACATCAATAAAATTAAATTATTAGAGTAATTGTTTTTAATAATAAAATAATGTATATTAATTTATTTGGTAGGCCATTTTTTCCGACCCGGGCAGCCATCAGGGCCTCCCGTAGCGCCTTCCTCCAACTTGTGCCCCAACATCTTCTGCCCCACCGTTTAACGTAAATATTGTACATATAATATGAAATATGAAATGTAAGTTGAAAAACAATTACGAGTAGCTTTAAAAATAACATAACCTGATCGAATTCTTCACATTCTTTTTAATCTTCTATAGTTATATATGTAACCCGGTGGCCCAAAAATCCCCGGGTTACCAAATTTTTCGCGCCAAAAAGCACTCCCCACGAGATCGGGACTCCCGGGCACCTCGGCAACGTTCCCATGGAGCACGTCCCGGCAATCCCCGGCAACGTGACCGCGAAGCCACGCCCCCTGGGCACTCCGGTAACGTTATCACGGCCACCGAAAATCTTAGAGGAACCTTACCGACAACGTTACCGGCACTTACCGGTATGCGTCCCACCCCCGGCTGAGGTGAGAAAAGCTCCATGAACCCCCCACTCTGGGCCAGTTCGCCAGTTCGCCAGTTCGTTTTGCAGAGTGTGCCGGAAGTTAAGTTGGGCTGTGTGCCGATGTGAGTTATAGGCTGTGTGCCAGAATTTTAAAAGTTGGGCTGTGTGCCGGAACTATGTGTAAACTTTAAGCCGTTCGAACGAGTAGTGCCGAGGACGCAACGTGCGGGTGTGCGGAGGAGGTTCCACCTGACAATCATCACTGAGGACAAGTATGGATTATAAGTACAAGTACGGATACCGACGCCGGTGAGTACCCCCCTTTTTTTCATAAGTTTGGCGGCTGCTTCACCGTCTCGTCAGGCTTTCTACGAAACTAATTTGGTTGTATGTACACATAAGATAAATATTGTACTTATATAAAAATTCAGTAAAAATATTTATTTGGGACGACCACGTCCTCTCAAAAGAATTTGGTGATAGTTATTCCTCAGCCTGATACCCTCCCCCCTCCCCCATTCCAGGGAAGTAAGTTGTTTGTTTTAATTTGTACACGTCCGTCACGGCCCGCTACCACCTACGAGTGGCGGACGTATTACATATATAACCTTACGGAAAGGTAATTTATCTCTCTAGATTTTCCAAGTTCATGGCGACACATTTTTTTCGCTTAGTGCTCCATCCTTGTTTTATAAGATCCTTGCCTTTACCACTAATATAGGTTTGAAATAGGTCAGGGAAAGGAAAGCACATTAACATCTGATCTGGGAACAGGTGCCATACGCTCTTGATGATGGGGCCAGTAAAGGAAGAGGAGGTTTAACGCTTTGGAACTTTACTTGCTATTCAATTTTAACGAAACGAAAGATGGTGGGGCGAGAATTTTAGAAGCCGGATCTAGGGTGTTCTCCTCCAAGCCGAAGTTTTGTTGTGTATCGGCCGTAAATTTTCCTCTCCCTTTAGAGCCCTTTTCGTCCTTAAATTCCTTCAGCCCCTCCGGCATTTCAAAGAGACCAACTTGATAAATATCCCTTAGGAAGGGTCACTGCACCGGCGAGTAATTTGATTTTGAAAGCACAGCATTTATATTTATCAGTTTGATAGAATCTTTATAGAAATAATAACTAGAAGTTGTATATTGCAGATAAAATAAGAAAACTGTATCTTACAGTTTATAAATTTAGTCCTAATTAATACTTATTACGTGCTGAAAAGTAATCAATATCAAGAGAGGATGATCGAAATTCGATAGATTATTATTTATCCTTTCTCTATCATTTCGATGAAAGTAAATATCAATTTAGTTTTAAATTGGGCTTAGTTATCAAATTGCCACCATCAACACCCAGGGATTTGTGATGAATTGAAACTAATTTAATTAATCTCTCCGATGATTACATTTTGAGTTTTACTAGTGGTTCAGCTTCGGGAGGAGGAAGGGGTTGGCGTCACAGAGTTGAAGAGTGAGGGACGAAAGTGGAGGGGGGAGCGACGACAGCCCCCCCCCCCCCCTGGAGAAAATTTGCATAAAAGTGGGGCTCCACAGTGTGCAGAGATTGAAACACGGCAAGGGACTTTTCCTATATTTATGTGCTTCCCCTTTTTCACATGGAAGAGCACCCAAAAAAGATGGGCCCATGTGAGAACACACGGCATAACGGAGGGGAGGGAGGGGGGGGGCTGATGAATGTGTAAACTCAGTGTTTTAATTAAAATTTGCTTTTCAAATTGTTCCTGGGACGAGAAGAGTCTGGTATATTTTTTTTTTAAAAAATAGGCTTCATCGGACTCAGAGACCTGGCTTAAAAATGTTCTCTTTTTTTAAATAATCGTGTGTGGAGAAGTGACGGAAAGTACTGACAATATTTCCTCTCTTGTGAACTGAATTCGTTTGAATGGTCCGACAAATGGAATTTCAAATATCTTCAAGGTAGATAGCGAGTTTTTTTTCTAAAATCCAGAATGTCCCTATGTTTAACAAAAATCGTACGATCAAGTCTTCCGAAGAATGCAAAAGTTAAATTGAAGTCGCTCAATGGATTTAAAATGGCTTCTTTTATACCTCGATAATAAAAAATCCAAAAACAAAACTTGCTACTGAAACTGCTTAACAATCAGGGGGAGACATAATATATAATCATGAAAAAAAGTAAAGTTAAAGTACTAAGTACCCGATTTTCTTTATTATTACTTTTTCTCTATCTTTACAAACAGCCGCTGGTTCCTTATGTCATTTGTAACAACATTTCTGTGTATAGAAAATAAGTCCAGGCGCGAAAAAAAATATGAAGGAAAAAACCTCACTTTTTTTTAAAAATCTTTATTGTTTAACACAACTACATAATTACATGTTATAAGTGTTACAGGTGTTAAATGTTTTGTTGGCAATGAGTAACTTAAGAAAGGTTATAGTCCAGTGACTATTCCTTTCGGCTGGGAGAAGTTATTAAGGACTAATAGTTACACTTGTAAATATAAAGGTAAATGAATATTGAATGTGTGGTGAATGAAATTAAATTAAGTGGATATTAACGCATAAAATTAAATATAAAAATTATGTAACGAGAAGGTCTCTAGGCCACTGCCTCTTCAGGCGACGAGGTGGGTTATCTGGAATAATTTGGGATGCAAGGAGTTCTATTAAGTGATTGTGTAGAGATTCGTGGAATGAGTGGTATCGGGATATGGATAGGTCTCGGACAAAAGGAACATTGAGATCTGTGTGGAGAGTGAGGTTGGAGACGTAGAAGGGGGCATCTGTGATTTTCCTAAGGATCTTGGATTGGAGAGTTTGGATTCGACGGATGTTGAAAGGCTTGGTGCTACCCCACACATCTAGACCATAAGTCCAAGCTGGTTTTAAGACTGCATTATAAATACGAAGTTTATTGTTCAAGGTAAGATCAGACCTACGATCTAGAAGACGAAGCAGCAACTCTTTTGTGTTACAAAAACATAGTGAAAATTATAAATCGATGACTAATATGGTGACGTCTCGTAACTACCAAAATGGTGATTTTGAGGTTTTCATTATAATGGCCTTGGGACGCTTGTCTACAAGTACATGTGAAATCTCGTAATTGAAATAAAATAAAAATAAAAATAAAAATAAAATCCTTGACATAGAAAATGGGTAGTCGAAACATCTCGTATTAGATTAGCAAACTATTTGTTATGTGATAGCTTGTAACTACATCTCGTATGTGTTTTTGGTGTATTTATGTGCTTTAGTGAAGGTTACTTGTGACCATAACTGAGCTGCTAATTCATAAGTGAGACCTCGTATGTGTTATTAAAGAATGGCATAGTGAGAACTCGTAACTACATTATTTAACTGTTACAATTTGAGTTACCAATGTTTCAGAAGGGTTACATGATATACAAATTTATAAAACACGTAAAAACCCTAGTCAGTTAGTAAATTTATATTTTTAAATAGTTTTTTGTAAACCTGGCATTTTGAAGATACGAGGTATCACTTATTGGCCATCGAAATAACAAACATGGTGTCTTGTACACGATTCAAATCTCCTAAAAAAAATTATCACATATAGAAAATTTTAAACCCTTTAAGTTTAATAATAGGCCTATTGGAAGGATAGGGAAGAGTGGAAAGCACTTGCGCTCAGAAGTAGAGTGTAAAGTGCTACCGTTTCTCAAAACCAAAAGATTCGTCGAAAGTTTTGGTCCTGAGCCAACACATACTACTCTGAAAAGACTCTACACTATGTGGATCCACCATCACATGCTACATTATGTTGTATAGCTATAGTAGTAACGTTGAATAGCTAAAGTTGTAAAGCTATACGATTACAGCTTATCACACACACATAACCACATAGATACGTGTGAGAAAGAGTGATTAATTTTTTTATAAACCATATCTCCATTACACTAATGCATCCAAAACTCGGTTTATATATAGTCTAAAAGGGGGGGGGGGTGGGAAGTGATATTAGATATTTTTCCGCTTCAACAGGAAAATAGGAAAATCCTGTATTTCTTTAAGCCCAAAATAGGGGGGAAGGAAGGAAAAACTTTTTAACCCCTGGCATCACAAAGCGAATTCAGCTCGTAAATAAACGTGTAGAATCTTCCAATTATATAAAATGTCTCCGCCCCTAGAGTCCCCTGCAGACAAAAAAAGACACTCAAACTATTTTTCCAGAAGACCTCACCAGCCGAGATTTTTTTTTTTTTTTTTTTTGCAAACCCGTGATTTATTTTTAGGCTACTCGCTCTCATCTCTTCTCCCGTGACTCTCCCCTTCCTATAAAAAGGTTTCTTTCTTTTTGAATGATTTTTTTTTTTTTTTTTTTTTTTAACATGATTTATAAGCCATTTAGAATTAGATACAGTTTTCCCATTTTAAAAATCTTCTTCATAATTGTTCAATTTTTTTTTTGCGTTATAACAAACAAAATTTTTATATATCATATATAATTTTGATAATATTTATCTCAGATACGGTATTGATATTTTCAATTGAAGAACTATTTGGATTCAAGTAACGTAAGGTAAATCCTTAGTATTCCTGTTGGAAACCAGTTGGGGATTGGTTAAAGAACTGCTCGAGGCAATGAAGCATTCTGATTGGACCGTAGCTTGAGGCGTAAGACTCACCTAATTGGAAACAAGGTATAGTCTAAAGCTTCCTTTAAACTAAATTCTCTCTCACTTTGCTTGGTTTGTGTTAACTTCTAAACTGTTTAACCGTTAAGCTATAGTTAAACCTTCAGCTTGTTCATAGCAAGTTGATATTCTCCAGTAAAGTTAGTAGTTCATAAGTAAGCTGTGAATGATATTTGATTTCAAATTGAACCACTTAAAGAAATATAAATAATTGGTGGGAACTATCTATATGTCTGTAAATTTCAAATAATCAATGAAATTTCAAATATTGGTGCGGCACATTGCTTCCTCGCACTCGCAGGGAACTACGCGTCCGATTTTAATGAAATTTGGATGGAGGCCATGTTCGTAGCCTATTGTTGGTCCTATATAAGTTTCAACCTTCTGTAACCTATTTGTTTCTCATCCACATGCGCACAAACATACATTTATTTACACCTATAGTTTTAAAAGTAGTTATCTTATTTGAATGAATCTTGTCTAGTTTATCGAAAGTAATCCTCAGATTGGTCCTGATTAATTTGAAACGTCTGCCCCCTTTAAATTTTGCTAAATTTATACTAAATTGAAATTCGAGTTATCTATGTGCCACACTAATTGGCAGTCTATTTTTAATTACTCTCTCCACTTTTAATTTGACAAAGTTGTTCATTTTTACATGAATTAAAGTATCAATTGAGCAAATGTTAAAGAGCGCAAATTAATCTGAGGCTATCTGCGTGTTACTTTCAATAAACTATAAAAGTTTCATACAAATCAGATTAGTACTTATAAAGATATAGGTATAAATAAATGTTTGTTTGTGCGCAGGAAGAAAAGAAGAAAATGATCGCAGAAAGTTGAAACTTATATGGATCAACTCTGAGCTAATTATGGCCTATTATACAAATTATATTAAATCGTATGTGTAGTTTTTGAGATATGATGGTTCGCAAAAATTGAGTGATAGGCTGACGGGCCGACAGACAGTCACCGAACCAAAAATGTTTCCTGGTGTTTGAAACGGTTTTCTGCCATGGAATCGTTGAAATCGGAGACAAAATATTTCCGTTCTTCAGAACAATCACATAGCTTTTATTGCCTTTGGTAAGCTCGGAAGCAATTAGATCAAACGTCTCTCCCTTTAAAATTGGTTGGGAAAGAAAATAGCCAGATATGTTTGCATAAAATTTGGGTGTAATTTATAGATAGAGGCTGAGATACAGTTGTAGTGGATTTGCTATTATACAGATTACTAGCTTGAAATGACCTGCAGGTCTGTCGGACCCGGAGCCTAGTTCATGAGGCCAAGCATTAGCTTAGTTCCATATTTAGCCGCTCCGTTGAATCCAATCCGCTTTCTGTTTTATGTTTATTAATAATGCAAAGCGGCGAGGCAAGTAAAGCTCGAAGCTAGGTCCATGCTCCGCTGGTCCCATACTATACACAAATCTAAACCTCCCTCCTGTTTCTAACAATGCTTAGTAGCTACGTTTGAGCCAATGGTTAGTCGATAGTAGTGTTTCATTCTGTCACCGACTTTCCCTCGCCCTATCCTTGCTTTTCAACCATTGCCCTTGCTTTGCCTTTGGCTTACCGTTATCTGTGTCGTCCCTTTTGTTTCAAAACTCCCCCCCCCCCTTTACATTGCTAAACATTCAAATTTAATCAGACCCCCAGTGATTAATATTCCCTTTTGACACATTAACAGTTACAAATTGCTGACCATCAATTTTTCAAATTTTACTGGCCTGTATATCATTTTAATTATATCTTTATTTTTGTCACTTATTTTATTTTAAAAGTTAATCAAATCTTACCGAATGCAATGGAAGAAGTGCTATCATTGTGGAGAACCAAAGAATATTTTTTATGTCATGGGTGTTGACGTATTGTCAAGTTTTGTTTATAGATTTGCTCTCAGGGGGCAGCAGTCCCCGGACTCCTCCACTGATTAATTTTATTACATTAGTTTTTGCACTAGATTTCGCTAGTGTCGATCAAGGGGATCCTTTTTCCCCTTCGAGTCTTCCCTAAGTTCTTATATAGTTCACATCGTATCTCATCTCATGTCTCAAGTTCCGCTAACCTTGTTTAATTCTACCTGATTTTTAATACATATTCCAATCAGAATTTACTATGTTAAATCAACTTATTCTAATTTACAGTCCACTCTTTTTACCGCTATCACAATGAGATTAAAAAGTTCTAATCAAGATATCAATAAAGACATTGAATTCACTGTTACTTTAAAAATTCATGTTTGATATTAAATAATATTTATACAAGAATAATAACTCTATTCCAACCATATAGTTTATATTATATCCTCAGCAAAAACCTTACCGTGAAAAACTTTCATAACCCTACCCATATCAGTCAGCCAATGAAAGTAGTGATATCTACAATCTTTATTGTGGAAAAGTCTTTGATATCTACAATCTTTATTGTGGAAAAGTCTTCTATCTCTTTAGTCCATACCCTCACTTTACTTCTACTTTCATGTTCAACACAGCTCTTTTATCTTTTATAGCTTAACACTTGGGTAGTACTTGAGTTTCTGACTCAGGTATAAAACATACTTGATCGCAATGCTACTACTTTGTTAGACTGAAATTTTTGGGAGGGGATCTGGAACATTTTCTTTATTTCAGAGTTCTCTCCTTCCCATCACCTGCACCTGCGTGATTCCTATGTGAGTTCAAATGATACAGGTGATTCATGCATCATTCTGAAAATTGTTTTCGGGAGGGGGTCTGGAACATGTCCAATGTCCACAAACATGCCCAGCAACAGGTGGTTAGTCCAGAATGTCACTCTGTATTGTGTTTTTCTACTCTAAAATTATGCTTTAGATTTACTTAAGCAAAGTATTAACTGTAGGCAGATAGAGAGAGTTAAAAATGGTTAGGGGTTGTTGGTTACATTAGACTTCATACATTACACTAGACTTATATTTAATTTATGAAGGTAAAATGCTAGATAAAATCATATAATATATGACCATATAAAGTTTCATAAAGTTAAAAGATAGAGGTTTATTAAGTTATGGAATAAGATTAAGATAGCATAATTATCGTCTATGTTAGTTTCTATTGAAATATATTTATAATTACTAAAAAGTTAATTAATTATAACGATGCAGCTAATTATAAATTCCTTTTGTGTGTATGACCTAAGCTGTCCTACGCAGCAAACCAAATAAATAACTTCCTTCTATTTTAAAAAGTATCTATATAATTTTCCTTATCAATTATTATTAATTAATTCCTTGTATCGTTCTTTCTATTCGTTCCTATTTAGCTTATGAATATAGTCTAATATTCCTTTTGATATTATTGTTTAAAAAAAAAAAATCTAAATCTTAAAAGAACGAAGGAATTTAATCATCGTTGTAACAAGAATGCCCAAATGATTACCATATTAGATTTTAGAAATTGGCTTGAAATATTTTTAGCTACAACTGAAGAAAAAAATAGTATTATTACGTAATTTTGTGTTCTTTTATTTTAGCTCTTTCTTTTTAAACTTTGTTTCCCTTCTTTTATTGAAAGTTCGGTAAAACAAACAAAGCTTTTTTTTTGCTGGAGTGAATGAAACTGGAGTAAAGAAAAAAAGAAAAAAAGAAGATAATAAATAAATAATAATTTATCATTATTATACTCTAAACGATTTTTTTTTTATTTTTTCCCTTTTTTTAACATCTCAACTCCTTAAAGTTAACACAAGTTTTCAGAAGAGAAAAATAAAATAGAAAGAAAAATACCTGAGTTTTAAGAAAAAAGGCGAAACCAGAGATAGGCAATTAATCAAGCAGTTTAACAGTTAAAGATCCGACGATAAATTCTCACTTTGGGGGTTTTTGAGGTTGAAAAAAGTTTATTGGTCGGGGGTGAAAAGGGAGGGGGTAGTCCCAAGAGGGTCCCACATCTGCGCCTCTTCTTCTATCGAAAATGGATTCCTCCTTTTTTTCAACCTTGAAGGGTAGGTGTTTTTGTTCGTCGAACTTGCCAATGTACAAGGAAGATATTGGAATAATTACCAATGGAAATTAAGAAGGGTTTGCTAATATACATGCAAATTTTCAAGAGGGGGGAAATACGGGACCAGATGCTGCCCCTTTCCTTCACAAGAAAGTCCCCCGAGTCGAAAAGGGAATCTTGGAGCTAAGAATATCTAGAAAAGGGCTTATATTGAGTCTCGAGAAACTTACCTTGACTCTAGAGCAGATCCTTTTTTTTTACCGACCGACTTTAACCCTTTTTCCTTTTTTTAAAAAAACTGGGACAACTGTATTTTATTTACATTTCTTCCTTCTTTTTTAAGAACTTGTCTTAAGTCAATAGTAGTTAAAAAATCAGTGAATTTTTTTTTTAAACAAATTTAAAACGTTTAAATAAACCTTGTTAATAACTAAATAATTTCATCCTTTACTTATTAGGGTATAAGAAGTGTTAATTACTTAAACAATTCATCATTTGTAAATTCTATCATAGTTTAAATTAATACAACAAAACAGATTATGTAAATAGTTTTTTTATTGAATGCAATTTTAATTTTGTACATAAGTGATTGTCGAGAAGAGTCTTCTTGTACATAATAGGGATGGGAGGAACGGTTCCATGAGTGGGACGAGTTACAACGTTTCGTTTCCAACAAAAAAAACCAACAAAAAATTTAGTAACTAAATACAACTGGACAGTAAAATAAAATAAAATTAAAACTTCAAATTCGTTCCAAAAATAACGTAGTTCCATGAAATTTTGGAACGATTGGAACCGTTCCAACACTGGAACTAGTTATTTTTATAGTTACGTTCCTTTCCGCCCATCCCTAGTACATAAAATAAATCGCATTGTTTATGTTTAGTATGATTATACTATAGTGAAGTTTTTCCCATGCTATCTCTGAGTAAATTGAGAAGGAAAGTAATCAAAAGGAAACTGGCCTATAGAAAATGTCCATTACTGTCGCAAATTATTACATTTATTTAATTTTATTATTAAAATATGCGCGATGCAAAATTAAACAATAAAAGAATTGGCAACATATAGCTAACCCCACACTTCTTTAGATTGTTACTCCCCTTATAAAAGAATACGTGTGGTGCCGTGGGAAACCTGGTAGGAACGAAGTTCCTTACATTTTACATTAAATATAATTTATAAAATCACACTGCTAAGTACGTATACGTTGCTAACTACTTGTACATGACGGAGTTAGAAAAGAGACAAAATTAAAAGTAGTTAACTGTTGCAGTGTGGAGTGTGCAGTTAACCTAGCCGTTGTTTTCTTTATTTTAAACGTCCACGTTTAAGAAGTTTTAGGTCCACTTCATAACACTGTTGGTGTTCATTTTACTTAAAAAAAAAAAAATAAATAAATAAAAAAGTTGTTTGTCTCATTAAATACATAGATGAACTTAAAATTTTTTTCTTGGATTAAGCACGCTGTATTATAATAATTCACCTAATATATTGAAATAAGAGTCAGCACAGATCAATTTCACTTAACAAAAACCGTGATTATATATTTTCTATATTTACAAAACGAAGAGACATTTTGACATATGCAAAAATAAATAAAAGAAGTCAATTAGCAGGCTTCCTTAATATTGTCGATAACATTTTCCACCGTGCTAAAATTTTTGAAGCTTACTTTACGCGAGAGATGCACGTGAACGCTTGATCGGATAACGTTTTCCAACGAACTCATCAAGGTTTCACCGCTCTTCAGGTTTAGATTGTTGATAGTTTGGACAATCCGATATTCTGTGGAGTTACTTGCAGATAAGACAGGTAGGTCAGCCTGGGCATTGGTAAAATGAACATGTGTACCAAATTTCAACAAACTCGGTCATCCTTTACTCAAGTTATCGTCTCAGTAGATTTCGTGACAGTGATTTTGCGTGACGGCTATTTTGTGNAATTTATAAAATCACACTGCTAAGTACGTATACGTTGCTAACTACTTGTACATGACGGAGTTAGAAAAGAGACAAAATTAAAAGTAGTTAACTGTTGCAGTGTGGAGTGTGCAGTTAACCTAGCCGTTGTTTTCTTTATTTTAAACGTCCACGTTTAAGAAGTTTTAGGTCCACTTCATAACACTGTTGGTGTTCATTTTACTTAAAAAAAAAAAAATAAATAAATAAAAAAGTTGTTTGTCTCATTAAATACATAGATGAACTTAAAATTTTTTTCTTGGATTAAGCACGCTGTATTATAATAATTCACCTAATATATTGAAATAAGAGTCAGCACAGATCAATTTCACTTAACAAAAACCGTGATTATATATTTTCTATATTTACAAAACGAAGAGACATTTTGACATATGCAAAAATAAATAAAAGAAGTCAATTAGCAGGCTTCCTTAATATTGTCGATAACATTTTCCACCGTGCTAAAATTTTTGAAGCTTACTTTACGCGAGAGATGCACGTGAACGCTTGATCGGATAACGTTTTCCAACGAACTCATCAAGGTTTCACCGCTCTTCAGGTTTAGATTGTTGATAGTTTGGACAATCCGATATTCTGTGGAGTTACTTGCAGATAAGACAGGTAGGTCAGCCTGGGCATTGGTAAAATGAACATGTGTACCAAATTTCAACAAACTCGGTCATCCTTTACTCAAGTTATCGTCTCAGTAGATTTCGTGACAGTGATTTTGCGTGACGGCTATTTTGTGACGGTGATTTTGGTCTTTTTTTTTTTTTTTTTTTTTTATTCACTTCCCGGCTCCAGAACGTGCCATAAGGAACTTCGTTCCAAAAAACAGAGAGGAGTAACAATCTAAACAAGGTGCACGGAATGTTCTTATTTAGACTGTTGCTCCCCTTATAAAAACAGAAGTTTCATATTTCTTTGTCTGAATGTTCATTTGACTAAACATCATTTTGAGACAGTGGAAAAAAAAAATACTGTAATAGTTTGTCTTTTCGTTTATTTGAATGTTTTATTCATATAATTTATTAGATTAAAATGTCTGTATAAACCTGAAATATCGGAATAATGTAGGGTGTTGTATGAAACTGGAGTAAAGAAAAAAAGAAAAAAAGA
>KZ651624.1:14956-27389 GCA_001010745.2 Gerris buenoi
ATTGACAATGTTTATATTTACGGGGAATGTGTAAAATTTTAGGGTAGTTGATATTATAAATTGTGTACTTATAAAAGTTATAATAAAAACATTTTTTTTTGGAATTGTTTTACTTTTTTTGTAACTCTTTTCTTTCGATACATTGTTTGGTTTGAATTTATTGATAAAACTAGTATGCAGGAGAACAGCCTCTTAAGGGCTGCCAAAGGGTTTATGCAATAAAAGAAGTTATATAAAAAGGGTACTTCTCCTATGTACCTTCGGAGAAGCTGAGGAAAAGTTAAAAAATTAGCTTCTTTAACCTAGCAATTTAACAAGCGCAAAGATAAATAGTAAGTTAAAGTTTTACCTATTTTACTATTAATACAATTAATAATTAATAAGAGCTAAAGTTTTAAGGTTATTTTAATTTTAAAAATATATGTTTGGTAGTTCCAAATAATAAAGATTTCGTTATAATAAAACATCATAAACTGTATAATAAATACTACAACTGATTTGGATAATAAAATCTGTTCCCAAAGATATCTGTAGTCAAGGAATTAAGAGATGACTTCATCGGGTACAGCTTTAAGGCCCGTTTACACTTTGATTAGTGTGAGTGCAAGTGTTTAGAGTTTAGTAGTGTCCAACAGTGTTTAGTGCATGTGATTAGGAGTTAAGCCGGGGTTAAACGGGTAGAGTACAGGAGAGTAGAGTGACTCTACCCGTAGAAACCCGAAAAAACGCTCAATAGAGTAGAGTGGCGAGTAGAGCAGCTAATAAAATTGATAGAGTGGGAAGTAGAGTCCACTCTACTCGCTAGTCTACTCTCCTGTTTACTCTACCCGTGTAAACCCGGATTTAGTTTAATTTTGAGGATTTTTTTTATTATTTTTAATGCACAATTATAATTATTATTTTATTAATTTTTTTGTGGGAGGGGTACTGTTTTGTTGAATTTTGACACATTGTGACAGTTTTTTGACCAATCAATGAAACATTTTACTAATTAATTACAAAATAGAAATAAATAAAAAAAAACCCTGACATCGGAGTGAGTTAATTATTATGATATCCAACGTGGAAGTCAATTGAATACGTAGGAGTGAGTTAATTATTATGATATCCAAAGATCAAATACTTCCTTTACCTTAGGTAAGCACGAAAGCCAAACTCAAATATCACCAAATACTCGAATACGACATATTAATATAATAAATGTAAAATAATTGCAAACAAAAGTCAAATACAGTTTGTGCAAAAAAAATCAAATGCAGTTTGTGCAAAAAAAGATAAAAAAAAGAAAAAAAATAAATAAATAAAATCAAATGCAGTTTTTGCAAAAAAATCAAATGCAGTTTGTGCAAAAAATCAAAATATTGTAAAAATGTTTTTAGTATTGCTGGCAGAATGTTATTAATTACGAATAAAGACTATTTACTTAGTTATAAAGAAATCGTAAACTTTAACAAGAATATAAAGTTAAAGTGGGAAAAACAAATACTATATTTATATAATATTTTTATAAGACAATTTAATTTATGTTCGTATTATTATATAAAATAATGGATGTAGGATAACAAATTTAATCTAAAAAGAATTGAGGATTTGTCACTAAATCCGTCAATTTTAGGACAAATGTTATATATGTCACAGTATTTATAGTTAGTAAAAGATTTTCATCTATATTAAGACAATAATTTATTTGAAATAATTAATTACGTTAACGTTGTTTCTATATTAGAACAACATGTGTATACTGCTAAAGAAGATCTTAATAATAGGTATTAAACGATGATACCTCGAAAAGCTGTCACCATGGGAAANAAAAAAACCCTGACATCTAGGTTGGAGTGGGGAATCCTACTCGCAGCTCCACTAAACAGTGCATGTTTACTAAACAGTCCACTCGCAAAATTACTAAACACTTACACTAAACACATGGTGTCCAAACGGGTTTAGTATTTTTACTAAATACTTGCACTAGACACTCGCACTTGCACTATTCAAAGTGTAAACGGGCCTTTATCCAGGTAAAAACTAATGTATACTTTTATTATTTAATAACGATAAAGTATAAACCTTGCAATGCATGGTTGCAATGATGGTTTAATCGCCTTCTTAAAATCAAGGGAAATGTCTCTTAGTACTCTTCAATCTAAGCAGATAATAAAACTTGTACCTATTACTATGTGTATAAATAGAGAACCACATATAAGATCAAGGTGCTTGATAATATTTCAAATTACGCATTTTATAAAGCTTTTATCAAAATATCTCAATTTTCCTGAATTATTCCTCTGAACATGTATTCCAAATGTGGCCCACATAAGGAGCCTAAAATATAGCCCACAATTTTAGGTAACAAGCGTGTCCGCACATACTATAGACTACGGACAACAGACAGACATTTTTTAAAAACCCATTTTTGGACCTTCAAACTTGATTTTTGGTGTACTAACAAATTTGGTACTTAGGATCATCATCAGAAGAGCCGTGTGGATTAAATTATCTACCACGTCTGCTAGGCCATTACTAAATCAAGGGCGGTACGAGGTCGTGGGTTCAATTCCTCGCCGTGACGCTCTGATTTATAAGGCTCACTATTGATCACATCATACTCGCTTCGGCGGTACAATGTACAGAGGTATGATGTGTGAAGTGGCTGGAACTCTACCACGGGGATAATGAAATGGGCATAAAATATGGCCTAATTGCTAGGTTTGAACAAGTGGTTCATCCTACCCGTCTAGTAATAGTAATACTACTAGTACCTTAGTACTACTATACTACAACTAGGATCAAGAAAATCACATTCCCCGCCCAAATGGATGGGATGGGATATGGCAACTCTCCACCGTTCTGTTTTTTATTTTAACAGCTGATGGCTAAATCATGTACCGCAGACGAACTTGGCCAACCGCATATTCTTAAAGGGCACCAAAACATTTACTTATACACAAAACTCTAGCTTTATGTTAGTCACATACTTTTAATGTCCAGTACTTTTTGTTTTAAAGTAAGTTTAACAAAACTAGGTCAAAACAACTAAACGAGTTAATTTATTTCTACATATATTGCTTCCACTTATAATTTTTTTTATGAATTTGAAAAAAAGCAAAACTGAATTTTACAATAAAGATCATTATGGTTCACAGCATAAGAGCTCTAATAAATTATAAATTGATTCTTTACTATCAAAGATTTCACTTATTAGCGCCTCTCTCGAAGAATATATTCATTTGTTCTAGAATTTACAATACTGGCGCCGTCTTTAGCTTACAATAGCTTTGTGAAAACAAAAGAGTGATTTATGATGAAAAAAATAATGAGGAAATAGTGACGGTTCTAAACAGAAGTGAGGGGGTGTGGGCGATGCTTTAATTCCACCAGTGTCCGATGACGCCACTGTGAAACAGTGGGGAAGACCTGGCTAGCCACTGGTATGAGATCATACCTAATCAACCATGCTTGTTTTTATAACTTAGTATGACCTCGCTTCCTTAACCACTAAGAATAAACATGGTCATAAGTCTCACCCTATGTCACACCGTCAGTAAAACCAAGAAATATTAAAGCGTAGTACCCAATCTGTGATAAAGTATTCAATTGTTGAACGCTTTGAATTATATATAGTCGACAAGAAAACTTGAATTAGTCAAGAAAACGATTATAAAAAACTAAGAATAGATTATAATTGCGGTTCCATGAAAAAGATAAAACAATAAATAAATAGAGAAAATTTCACAAGTTTTGAAATAGTAGGAGAAAAAGAATAAATTCAAACGAACTTATATTTTTAGTGCTATACTCCTTTATTATTCCATTCCTATATCTTTATAAGAATGATATTGTACATAATTTATAAGACTGATATTGTGCATAATGTCCAAGAATATCGTGCATAATGTACAAGAATATTGTGCATAATGTACTAGAATATTGTGCATAATGTACAAGAATATTGTGCATAACGTACTANGGGGAAGGTTGAGCTACCACGAGCCATATCGAGTCTAGTATGGTCCCACGACCAGTGACTTACCGAGCCACTGGTGCCTGGAGGCTTGTAGGCTTGTTGTGTGTCAAATCATAAGCGGGAAGGTTGAGCTACCACGAGCCATATCGAGTCTAGTATGGTCCCACGACCAGTGACTTACCGAGCCACTGGTGCCTGGAGGCTTGTAGGCTTGTTGTGTGTCAAATCATAAGCGGGAAGGTTGAGCTACCACGAGCCATATCGAGTCTAGTATGGTCCCACGACCAGTGACTTACCGAGCCACTGGTGCCTGGAGGCTTGTAGGCTTGTTGTGTGTCAAATCATAAGCGGGAAGGTTGAGCTACCACGAGCCATATCGAGTCTAGTATGGTCCCACGACCAGTGACTTACCGAGCCACTGGTGCCTGGAGGCTTGTAGGCTTGTTGTGTGTCAAATCATAAGCGGGAAGGTTGAGCTACCACGAGCCATATCGAGTCTAGTATGGTCCCACGACCAGTGACTTACCGAGCCACTGGTGCCTGGAGGCTTGTAGGCTTGTTGTGTGTCAAATCATAAGCGGGAAGGTTGAGCTACCACGAGCCATATCGAGTCTAGTATGGTCCCACGACCAGTGACTTACCGAGCCACTGGTGCCTGGAGGCTTGTAGGCTTGTTGTGTGTCAAATCATAAGCGGGAAGGTTGAGCTACCACGAGCCATATCGAGTCTAGTATGGTCCCACGACCAGTGACTTACCGAGCCACTGGTGCCTGGAGGCTTGTAGGCTTGTTGTGTGTCAAATCATAAGCGGGAAGGTTGAGCTACCACGAGCCATATCGAGTCTAGTATGGTCCCACGACCAGTGACTTACCGAGCCACTGGTGCCTGGAGGCTTGTAGGCTTGTTGTGTGTCAAATCATAAGCGGGAAGGTTGAGCTACCACGAGCCATATCGAGTCTAGTATGGTCCCACGACCAGTGACTTACCGAGCCACTGGTGCCTGGAGGCTTGTAGGCTTGTTGTGTGTCAAATCATAAGCGGGAAGGTTGAGCTACCACGAGCCATATCGAGTCTAGTATGGTCCCACGACCAGTGACTTACCGAGCCACTGGTGCCTGGAGGCTTGTAGGCTTGTTGTGTGTCAAATCATAAGCGGGAAGGTTGAGCTACCACGAGCCATATCGAGTCTAGTATGGTCCCACGACCAGTGACTTACCGAGCCACTGGTGCCTGGAGGCTTGTAGGCTTGTTGTGTGTCAAATCATAAGCGGGAAGGTTGAGCTACCACGAGCCATATCGAGTCTAGTATGGTCCCACGACCAGTGACTTACCGAGCCACTGGTGCCTGGAGGCTTGTAGGCTTGTTGTGTGTCAAATCATAAGCGGGAAGGTTGAGCTACCACGAGCCATATCGAGTCTAGTATGGTCCCACGACCAGTGACTTACCGAGCCACTGGTGCCTGGAGGCTTGTAGGCTTGTTGTGTGTCAAATCATAAGCGGGAAGGTTGAGCTACCACGAGCCATATCGAGTCTAGTATGGTCCCACGACCAGTGACTTACCGAGCCACTGGTGCCTGGAGGCTTGTAGGCTTGTTGTGTGTCAAATCATAAGCGGGAAGGTTGAGCTACCACGAGCCATATCGAGTCTAGTATGGTCCCACGACCAGTGACTTACCGAGCCACTGGTGCCTGGAGGCTTGTAGGCTTGTTGTGTGTCAAATCATAAGCGGGAAGGTTGAGCTACCACGAGCCATATCGAGTCTAGTATGGTCCCACGACCAGTGACTTACCGAGCCACTGGTGCCTGGAGGCTTGTAGGCTTGTTGTGTGTCAAATCATAAGCGGGAAGGTTGAGCTACCACGAGCCATATCGAGCCCAGTATGTACCCATGATTCGAGGTAGGACAAACTTCGAGTCAAGAAAACTCATTATATTCATTTGATAATATATAAAACTCACTACGTTTAAAATAAATACTTTTACTTAAAGATTTATACCGTCAAGCAGACTATACGTGTACGACAAATTCTGGTATTTATACTGTTTATTTGTAAACTAAAAATGTATTATTTATAGTAAATAAAGTTTGAGTTTATTGTTTACAAAAACTTTACGTTTTTACTTTAAACTAGGTACCTGATTTTAATTAGAAAAATGATGATGAGGAACAATGTTAGTTCCTATCAGTCGGAGTGGTACAGTTACCTCCGATACTGATTGGAACAAACATCAATCCTTACCATTGGTGAATTCAGGCATTTTAAAGGAAAAACGTCAAGTACATTAGCGACGACATCTTGATCCCAGAATATATTCATTAGGTAATTATTAATCCAGCGGTCAAAGAATGATTAAAGACGGATACATTAAGAATTCTAGTTGTTTATTGGTGATGCAATCTGATAATAATAATTAAAAAAACCTCATGAAGAGATCAGTAAGCTTAACGTAATATGACAATTTTGGTCTACTTCCTTTATAGTGTGAAAATATTCTTATTGGGTTAGTAACCTATTTTGCATTGGATGTTAGTCCCAATTAGTCGGTGTTTGAGTCCCAATTTGTTAGTCCTAATCGGTCGTTGTTATACTAGACCAACATTAGCGACATCTTGAGCCCAAAAAAAATATTCATTAAGTCATTATTTAAAAGTGTAAAAGAATAGATGAATCCAGCGGTCAAAGAATGATAGACAAAGCGGATACATTAAGAATTCTAATTGTTTATTGGTGAAGCAATCTGATAAAAATAATTTATCCCATAACTAGATCAGTAAGCTTAACATAATGATTTTTNATTTTGTAAGTCGGCGCCAAATGAAGGTCAAAACTTAATTAATAATATGTAAATACTCACCCTATTTTTATCATATAAAAACAATGATGTATTAATAGCATACATAAAAATATGTATTTGTAAATCATAATCTCTTTTTAACCGGCAGTAAGATTATGGAGCAGGAGAACTAAAGATGAGCTTAAATTAAAAGTATTATTGTAATTATAAATCATTTGATTTCGACTGTTATTTAAATAAATATTAGGATAATGTGAAGAAATAAAAATAAAATTGTATTTTTTAATAAATAAACTTGTTTTATTCTACTCAATTTGTCGATTATCTTTCAAAAGCATGCTATGAACTAAATAGTAATAATTGATTAATTAATAGCTTAGTAGGTAATAAATTGCCTTTATGTTGCTGAGAGAATAATTTGGGTGATAAAATTATCAATATTGGATCCATCTTCTATATTTACGAGAAATGAAATAAAATAATTCCATATACAGTACAGTAAATCTACGATTAACATGTTTATCTAGGAAACTATGTAACTTATGATTTAGTAAAACGTCGTTAGTCTAAAGATGTCTATACAGCCTGTGAATTGGCGAGCCTCTGTTGTATACGGATCGTATACAACAGAAAGGTTGAGCTACCACGAGCCATATCGAGTCTAGTATGGTCCCACGACCAGTGACTTACCGAGCCACTGGTGCCTGGAGGCTTGTAGGCTTGTTGTGTGTCAAATCATAAGCGGGAAGGTTGAGCTACCACGAGCCATATCGAGCCCAGTATGTACCCATGATTCGAGGTAGGACAAACTTCTAGTCAAGAAAACTCATTATATTCATTTGATAATATATAAAACTCACTACGTTTAAAATAAATACTTTTACTTAAAGATTTATACCGTCAAGCAGACTATACGTGTACGACAAATTCTGGTATTTATACTGTTTATTTGTAAACTAAAAATGTATTATTTATAGTAAATAAAGTTTGAGTTTATTGTTTACAAAAACTTTACGTTTTTACTTTAAACTAGGTACCTGATTTTAATTAGAAAAATGATGATGAGGAACAATGTTAGTTCCTATCAGTCGGAGTGGTACAGTTACCTCCGATACTGATTGGGAACAAACATCAATCCTTACCATTGGTGAATTCAGGCATTTTAAAGGAAAAACGTCAAGTACATTAGCGACGACATCTTGATCCCAGAATATATTCATTAGGTAATTATTAATCCAGCGGTCAAAGAATGATTAAAGACGGATACATTAAGAATTCTAGTTGTTTATTGGTGATGCAATCTGATAATAATAATTAAAAAAACCTCATGAAGAGATCAGTAAGCTTAACGTAATATGACAATTTTGGTCTACTTCCTTTATAGTGTGAAAATATTCTTATTGGGTTAGTAACCTATTTTGCATTGGATGTTAGTCCCAATTAGTCGGTGTTTGAGTCCCAATTTGTTAGTCCTAATCGGTCGTTGTTATACTAGACCAACATTAGCGACATCTTGAGCCCAAAAAAAATATTCATTAAGTCATTATTTAAAAGTGTAAAAGAATAGATGAATCCAGAGGTCAAAGAATGATAGACAAAGCGGATACATTAAGAATTCTAATTGTTTATTGGTGAAGCAATCTGATAAAAATAATTTATCCCATAACTAGATCAGTAAGCTTAACATAATGATTTTTATGGTCAACTTCATCTATGGATTCAAAATATTATGTATTTTAAATGGGTTGATGAACTAATTTGTTTTGAAATAAGTAAAACTTCTATTCGTTCACGTAAGGGTGTCATAAGAACTGCAACGATGTTTGGAGGAAGGTCGCAATATACTTAATTATTTTTTTATTGTCTTAACGATAAACCATTTTTTTTAAAGGTTGTTAAGACAGTGGTATAGATGCGACTGATTGCGAAGTGAAGATGGAGGTTATGGGCCCATTTTAAGAGGTCTTAAAGACGCACGTTCACTAAAAAAACTTTGTCATCAAGATTTGCGGTCTTTCTTGCCATATTGTCATTTTGAAAGGTTTAAGGGAGTGGTAAAAGCAGTAAAGTGTCGAGAGTGACTTTTGTCGAGCTCGTAAGAGATATAACGTTGGAGTAGATTCCATGACGGGTTGTTTGCGGTACCGGCCGGTTAAGAGCTAAGATTCCCTCGCAGTGGCGGGAGTCTTCGAAACTCCAAACAGTTCCCATGGTCCAGCCTCTACCAAGAGCTTCGGTACTGAGGGAGTAGGGATAGAGAGAGGTACAGTCCACCTCTTACCACTATAGACAAGCCTTCTGAGCCAACTAATACACAGGTGTAGGAGGTCTCTACCCACTAGTACCTGACTATCTCAGGTGTGCATCTAGACACTTGGCGCCGGGACAGGTACAAGGTACAACCTTTAAACCTCGCATTCCACGAGTTAAAAACTCACACTCACACACACTCTACCCTGAGAATCAACATTATAATCACTGTCTATGTCTCATCAGTGTGCGGCTACATTGCGCAGCCACATTCACACACGGCTCTCTTTTCTAACTTACAAACCGCCCCCGCCCGAGCTTTCAAACACAATTTCCAAACGACAAACCCAACAACAATTTACATACAAGTCGACAAATCTAATCATAATAACAATAATTTGGCTAAATATTAATCTCTGCACTTCGACATCTTTATGCCACATTAATCAACTTTACTTTTATTCATCAAAACAAAATTATCATTACCAATAAAATAACACAATGTTAAGATTGTAATTCTATAGTAAAGTCCATTATAGTACATAACCCTGAAGATGTATATACATTTTATGAAACCTTTTTCTTTTAAATCAAAAACCTACCTCACTTAATTTTATTCTAATCTCTTTACTACATAATTAATCAAATTATCCCGTCAAAGTGAATCCATCAATTATCATCTGAATCAAATTTCACCATTGTCTTTAGACTTACTCCTCCAAATTTCGAAACTTTCCTACGCCAAAATAGTCTTCCAATTAGTGTGGCACAAAGCTTCATTGCGTCCTATTTCCTATACTTAATGATTTTATGCTTTCCCAACCTATTTTTGTCATATTTATAATCTTCGTTTATATAAATTTATCAAAATGGTTTTGATTTTTTACATGATGGAAAATTTATTGAGCGCAAACGGTTGAAAATAATCTGCAGTCTACGTTTGACAAATCATCCAAATTTCATAAAAAGCAGATGATTACTTTTGAAGATATTATGTGTAAATAAATGTATGTTTGTGCGCATGTGGAAAAAAATACAAATGGGTGCAGGTTAAAACTTATATATGGGACCAACAATATACGCTAATTACAAATATACGCTAATTAGCGTATATTTGTGCGCATGCGGAAGAAATGAAGAAAAACAAATGGGTACAGGTTAAAACTTAAATATGGGACCAACAATAGGCTAATTAGCGTATATTTGTGCGCATGAGGAAGAAATGAAGAAAAACAAATGGGTACAGGTTAAAACTTAAATATGGAACCAACAATAGGCTAATTAGCGTATATTTGTGCGCATGAGGAAGAAATGAAGAAAAACAAATGGGTACAGGTTAAAACTTAAATATGGAACCAACAATAGGCTAATTAGCGTATATTTGTGCGCATGAGGAAGAAATGAAGAAAAACAAATGGGTACAGGTTAAAACTTAAATATGGAACCAACAATAGGCTAATTAGCGTATATTTGTGCGCATGAGGAAGAAATGAAGAAAAACAAATGGGTACAGGTTAAAACTTAAATATGGAACCAACAATAGGCTAATTAGCGTATATTTGTGCGCATGAGGAAGAAATGAAGAAAAACAAATGGGTACAGGTTAAAACTTAAATATGGAACCAACAATAGGCTAATTAGCGTATATTTGTGCGCATGAGGAAGAAATGAAGAAAAACAAATGGGTACAGGTTAAAACTTAAATATGGAACCAACAATAGGCTAATTAGCGTATATTTGTGCGCATGAGGAAGAAATGAAGAAAAACAAATGGGTACAGGTTAAAACTTAAATATGGAACCAACAATAGGCTAATTAGCGTATATTTGTGCGCATGAGGAAGAAATGAAGAAAAACAAATGGGTACAGGTTAAAACTTAAATATGGAACCAACAATAGGCTAATTAGCGTATATTTGTGCGCATGAGGAAGAAATGAAGAAAAACAAATGGGTACAGGTTAAAACTTAAATATGGAACCAACAATAGGCTAATTAGCGTATATTTGTGCGCATGAGGAAGAAATGAAGAAAAACAAATGGGTACAGGTTAAAACTTAAATATGGAACCAACAATAGGCTAATTAGCGTATATTTGTGCGCATGAGGAAGAAATGAAGAAAAACAAATGGGTACAGGTTAAAACTTAAATATGGAACCAACAATAGGCTAATTAGCGTATATTTGTGCGCATGAGGAAGAAATGAAGAAAAACAAATGGGTACAGGTTAAAACTTAAATATGGAACCAACAATAGGCTAATTAGCGTATATTTGTGCGCATGAGGAAGAAATGAAGAAAAACAAATGGGTACAGGTTAAAACTTAAATATGGAACCAACAATAGGCTAATTAGCGTATATTTGTGCGCATGAGGAAGAAATGAAGAAAAACAAATGGGTACAGGTTAAAACTTAAATATGGAACCAACAATAGGCTAATNGTTAAAACTTATCTTATCTCTAATCTTATTTTTAAAAAAAAATATTTTGGATTTCTCCAAAATTTTCCTCTTCTGATATACTTTTTTTTGTATATTACATAAAATACAATGTTTAAAAAATAAATATTATTTACTTATCTGATGAATGATTTATAAACAAATGTGATATTTTATTAATTTCCTTAACTAATTTAGGGTTGTGGTAATTAAAATGGGTTTTATTTTAAATAGGTTTATAATTTTTAACGTTAGGTTTATTTTAATAAAGTATAATGAACGAAAGCGGGAAATCTCGACTAACGCTATTTTGGTATTATATCAGAGAAAAGTGTGTTTAACGAAAAAGTAATGATCCAATACATAATAGAGAAAAAAATGAATTAATAGGCAATATTGAATTAATTGGTTTTCCGGTGAACCCATGTCATGAAGAGTTTTAGAAGTATGAAGTTTCGCTTCCAATACTGGAAGCAGCTTCAGGAAAGTGGCAACAACAACAAATTGCTTCGAGTTACTGTCATAATGCACCACACCCCTGAAGATGATTTCAGTAGTTGGAGCAACGCATAAGAAACGTAATATATAGACTAGCACAGGCTAATTATGATCCAGCATCCAAATTTCATTAAAATTGTACGTGTCTTTTAAGATGTTATGGTGTTATGTTAAGCAGTGGCGTAACTACCGTGGAGCAGTTGGAGCAATGTGCTCCAGGCGCCGGCTTAGAAACTTTTTCCCCGTACACCATTTGCCGTTTTTCCCCCCAAAGACTATACTTGCCTAATATCGAATTTTCCTAAAAATATTAACTTCAAATGTGTGGTAAACAGCTGACTCAGTGGTGCTCACTTTTATAGGTTTTTTTTTTTTAGAGTAGCCAATTGTAAAAAATCAAACATGTATTACACTCAAATGTATATTGATAAAGTACTTAAATCCTATAATATCTTTTAATTGCTACGTCAAATATAAGCAAGTCCTGAT
>KZ651624.1:29123-47680 GCA_001010745.2 Gerris buenoi
CACCTATTACCCCAATTTTGAACCACTTCCCGTCATTCTATCTTCTCCGAATTTTGCACATAGAAACAACTAAGGTGAAGAATACAGAAACCAAAATAATAATAAAAAAAAAAAAATGGCGTCATATTTATTTGCTTTTTTAAGTTTCATCGCACGCATATTACCCCAATTTTGAACCATTTCCTATCATTCTATCTTCTCCAAATTTTGCACATAGAAACAACTAAGGAAAACAATACAGAAAAAAAAAATTAACATAAGACCAGTTTTCAAAAATGGAATTTTTATATTAATTATTCTGAATATATAAGCTTGTACGAACTTTTTTGCTCCAAATGAAACTGAAATAAATACACCCTGTATACTCAGGGACTAAAATGTCATAAAGAAAGACGCACATTCTATGGGTCAAATGCAACAAAAAATTCGAGATATCTCAACAATAGTTCTCGAGTAATCGATTTATTTCTTTTTTTAAAGTGCTTCACGAAAATTTTCAAAAATGCCAAATATCTCATAAAGTAAATGAGATTGAGAAATTGGGCCAAGGACCAATTTTGCAGAGCATATAACAACTTTTCAGAATCACTCAAATTTTCAAATTATCAGCTGCCAAGCATCTTTTAAGTTCTGTTACATTTGAAAATTTTGATTTCATAAATTTGCCCACGAAATTCCTGAGTTTCTACTCTTAATTGAGGGATGTTATAAGTGTGGCGATTTAAGGAAAAACTTCTGCTAAGATTAACGGACTAATTTTTTAACTATGGTAGATTAAATGCTACCAGACGTAAAGTTTTTTCTCTCAGGGTCACAACCAATTCTAGTACAAATACAAAATAGGTTTTCCCGAACGAAACCACAACACTTCGGGTTCTTAAAGGAAATTTGACGCTGAACAAAAAAGTTCCTATAAATATGGACGTGGAAACAGCTTCGTTTTCCTAACATTCAACAATAACATTAAAAAAATACCACTTTTTGGCGTTTATCCTTACAATTCTCAAATACGCTATTTACCATACTACTCATTGAAGCAAATCTTGTAGAGAGTCGAATTGCACTAATATTAGTTCTCTAAATCAAAATCCTTTAAAATTGAGCGTTGATTGAGATCACCATGGACTGACTAATAAAGTAACACGGACATAAATATGGAAATTCGCACATCAGGTTTTTAAAAATCAGGGGTTTATTGTACAGAGCAGAGATTGATATCAGTCAACGAAAAGTTTTTTTTCTACAAGATTTGCTTCAAGGAGTATTATGGTAAAAACCGTAGCATTTGAGAATTTTAAAGATAAACGCCCAAAAGTGATGTTTTTTTGTTTTTTTAAATGTTATTTAGCTGTTTCGCATACATGTTTATAGGAACCTTTTGATTCAGCGTCATATTACCTAAAAGAACCCGAAATGTTGTGGTTTCATGTGGGGAAACCTTTTTGCATTTGTACAAGAATTGGTTGTATTCCGGACCAAAAAACTAGTCCGTTGATCTTCAACTTTATTTATACCATTTGAAAGCTTATGTGAAAAGCAGAATTTTTTCCTGAACTCGCCGCACATCTAACATCCCTCAATTAAGAGCAGAAAGCTCAGGAATTTCGAGGGCGAATTTAAAAAAAAAAATCAAATGTAACAGAACTTAAAAGATGCTTAGCAGCTTATAATTTGGAAATAAACGAGTGATTCTTTTTGAAAATAAATGAGTGAGGTTTTTTTCGCTCTTTTGGTCCTTTTGGCTTAAATTTGACACAAACATAATGTTAGCGCAAAATGTTCAATTGTGTTTGGGACCTTTAAAGTCATTAGTTTTTATTTAAATTAAACATAAACAATCGAATGTCTAGTAAAAGAATTAAAACAAAACTGGATACATATTAGGTACTATAAGCATGAATAATGATAGTATTGTTTGGAGTAGCACATTTTGATGATACAATAATGTTTAATCTGTCATAAAAGATGCTTGGCAGCTAAAATCAATCGCTATTTATTATTTATATAACCATAGTAAATAAGTGTTTCGGCAGAAAAAATAATATTTGGTGCATTTATTAGAGTTTATTTGGTATTACGTTTGAGACTTATGTTGAAAGGGGGGTGGGCGCTAAGGTGATACTGCTCCAGGGCGCTTCTTACCTAGTTACGCCACTGATGTTAAGGTTCATAAACATTTTGACGGTCAGACTTGTACAAAATACACGAAACTAAAAATGTTCTCTGGTGTCTGAAACGTAAACTAAAAAGGTTCTATGGTGTCAGCTTAATAAGCTTAAAGCATTAATAAACCTATGCAGTTGAAACCTTCCATCCCATAAAAAAGAAAACGAGCTGTTTACACATTGAATTTACAGTTTACAATTTGATGTTTTCCATAGAGCCATAGAATGAAAAAGTTGAACTTGTTATACCTTCTTTTCCCATTGAATAATTGAATTGATGTTTACATGTTTCAATTTCACTGGATTGGTGTTTCCATGTTTCAATTTCATTGAATTTTGTGTTTAAATGTTTCAATTTCGGTACTTCTTTAGATGGCTACTCCTCTGTATTTTTTTAGAATATAAATGACTTTGACTAAATATCTTTAAGAGAAAGGGATGCCTAGTCCAATGTACTTTGGGACAAAGGAATATCATACTTATGATATTATAAGGGGAGTAACAATCTAAAGAAGAATACTCCGTATACCTTCTTTACATGGTTACTCCCCTTTGTTTTCTTCTAAAGAACACATTAGATTACATCTAAAGAAGTGCCTTAATTTCATTGAATTGGTTTTGACATGTTTCAATTTCATTGAATTGGTGTTTCCATGTTTGAATTTCATTGAATTGGTGTTTACATGTTTCAATTTCATTGAATTGGTGTTTGCATGTTTCAATCTAACGGAGCAATGAAATTGAACTGAACCTTATAAGCGCACCTTAACAAACAATTATCTGTTACAGGATAACTTTGATGCTCTCACGGGAACCAAGAGCTTCAGGCTTCAACACCATTACTATAAGTGAGCAAAAATAATAAAATACCATTTATCTCCACACAAACCCTCTCTTTCCACATGGAAACCCTCTCCATCATTCATTAACATTCTGTATTCATTTTTATATACGAAATAGTACATCCATTTATTTCGCTGCCTTCATTCAATCCATTCATATTCTCACACTCTCCCCCCATTGTAATTTTCCCCAACTAAGAAACTTTTTCTCCGATGTTTATCTAACGGGAAGCGAACGTCAAAAAACCACACAATTATTCCACCTGTCAATACAATCCTTTCTTCAGAACCCAACGAACAAAACCATAAATAGAAAAGAAATGTACCACCAAAAAATCCAAAACTATTTCCGAACAATTTACTAAAAGTAAAAATTGAGAGTTTCTTTCACTTCGACATATGATGTCTATAAGAATAATGGTCGAAAGATAAACAACCATCAAAATATTTTAAAATTGTACTTGAAGANGGGGAGTAACAATCTAAAGAAGAATACTCCGTATACCTTCTTTACATGGTTACTCCCCTTTGTTTTCTTCTAAAGAACACATTAGATTACATCTAAAGAAGTGCCTTAATTTCATTGAATTGGTTTTGACATGTTTCAATTTCATTGAATTGGTGTTTCCATGTTTGAATTTCATTGAATTGGTGTTTACATGTTTCAATTTCATTGAATTGGTGTTTGCATGTTTCAATCTAACGGAGCAATGAAATTGAACTGAACCTTATAAGCGCACCTTAACAAACAATTATCTGTTACAGGATAACTTTGATGCTCTCACGGGAACCAAGAGCTTCAGGCTTCAACACCATTACTATAAGTGAGCAAAAATAATAAAATACCATTTATCTCCACACAAACCCTCTCTTTCCACATGGACACTCTCTCCATCATTCATTAACATTCTGTATTCATTTTTATATACGAAATAGTACATCCATTCATTTCGCTGCCTTCATTCAATCCATTCATATTCTCACACTCTCCCCCCATTGTAATTTTCCCCAACTAAGAAACTTTTTCTCCGATGTTTATCTAACGGGAAGCGAACGTCAAAAAACCACACAATTATTCCACCTGTCAATACAATCCTTTCTTCAGAACCCAACGAACAAAACCATAAATAGAAAAGAAATGTACCACCAAAAAATCCAAAACTATTTCCGAACAATTTACTAAAAGTAAAAATTGAGAGTTTCTTTCACTTCGACATATGATGTCTATAAGAATAATGGTCGAAAGATAAACAACCATCAAAATATTTTAAAATTGTACTTGAAGAAATTTCTTTCAAAATATTTGACAAGGAAGTAAAATAAGAGTAAAACCTTTTAAAGATAATAAGGGTTTTGTACCTAAAGTAAATCCCTTTTATCTGGTTTAAAAAGATGTTTATCTTAGCAAGGTATACAATTGTGGTCTTCTTTTAGCACAAAACATTCTTTTTTTCTCATTGATGGTACTATGCTCGCGTCCATTAATGGTTTAGTTATGTTGTCTAACATGTCAGTTTTGAGAAATTATGGTTTGAAAGTAACATGTTTAAGAAAATTATGGAATGCGTAGTATTCGTGAAAATGGGGTTAAATCTGATAATGGTGTAGCAGATGTACGTCCATCTGACATCTGACATATTTTGCAAATAGCAAAAAGAAAAATAAAATATTGAATTACCTTTCTCAAAAATATAATTATTTTGTAATTTTTACTGCCCCTACCTAATAAGGATAAATCCTAAACAGAGATATATTTAGAACAAACAACATAAAAATATTTTCGCTTTTTNAATAGTACATCCATTTATTTCGCTGCCTTCATTCAATCCATTCATATTCTCACACTCTCCCCCCATTGTAATTTTCCCCAACTAAGAAACTTTTTCTCCGATGTTTATCTAACGGGAAGCGAACGTCAAAAAACCACACAATTATTCCACCTGTCAATACAATCCTTTCTTCAGAACCCAACGAACAAAACCATAAATAGAAAAGAAATGTACCACCAAAAAATCCAAAACTATTTCCGAACAATTTACTAAAAGTAAAAATTGAGAGTTTCTTTCACTTCGACATATGATGTCTATAAGAATAATGGTCGAAAGATAAACAACCATCAAAATATTTTAAAATTGTACTTGAAGAAATTTCTTTCAAAATATTTGACAAGGAAGTAAAATAAGAGTAAAACCTTTTAAAGATAATAAGGGTTTTGTACCTAAAGTAAATCCCTTTTATCTGGTTTAAAAAGATGTTTATCTTAGCAAGGTATACAATTGTGGTCTTCTTTTAGCACAAAACATTCTTTTTTTCTCATTGATGGTACTATGCTCGCGTCCATTAATGGTTTAGTTATGTTGTCTAACATGTCAGTTTTGAGAAATTATGGTTTGAAAGTAACATGTTTAAAAAAATTATGGAATGCGCTGTATTCGTGAAAAACGGGGTTAAATCTGATAATTGTGTAGCAGATGTACGTCCATCTGACATCTGACATATTTTGCAAATAGCAAAAAGAAAAATAAAATATTGAATTACCTTTCTCAAAAATATAATTATTTTGTAATTTTTACTGCCCCTACCTAATAAGGATAAATCCTAAACAGAGATATATTTAGAACAAACAACATAAAAATATTTTCGCTTTTTAATTAATTGAAGGGACTAATTTACATGGTTAATCCACTCATAGCATAGGTAGATAATCAACTAAATTAGATACCAAGTGTGTGAACATTTACTTAGTTCTATTATATTTGATTAACACTTATACTTATAAATAATTATTCGTCAAAAATAACTAATAATATATTGGTATAATATTATAATAATAATATATTGGTATAATATTATAATAATAATATATTGGTTCACAAAAAAATGAACGACAGACCGACCACCTAAAATATTCCGTGATATTTTGGATATCTGTCTTGGAATTTTTCGAAATTTGGAACATCAATCATTTTCGTTCTTCAGAACAATCACGTAGCTTCGGTAAGCTTGGAAGAAATATTTTATATTAATTGTTAATTATATTTATTTATGTTTATTTATTTATTTATTCATTTTTTTAACTTTGAAGAGAATAAGGTAGAAGTTTCTGAAACATCAGAACTTGCTTTAAAACTTCATCCTATTACGTTATACTCCTCGATTCAAGCAAACGGGCTGGCCAAAAAAAGCGAAGCTTAGAAAAATCTTATATAGGATTAGATTATATATAAAAATGTATATAGTTTTTCAATCCTGAACACTTTACACCAGATGTTAAAAATGGATGTGATAAATTAAATTATTATAATATATTACCTCAGAAGAATATCTTCAAAGAATTCCTCGTAAAATGGATTTCAATGGTGATTCGCAGTGGAGTGTTATAAACCCAAATTCATCACTAAGATGATACATTTTCTGGTGAGCTCACACAAATTTTATTGGGATCTATCTGATTCTTCTGTTGTGTCTATCTGAAACAAGTATACTAAATTAGCAAAAAAAAGCTAAGTAGTATTAAGATTATAGGCATTCTTTTACTTTGTAATCCACCTTTAGACTTTCTCATATAAAGAAAAAGTATTTTGATGGCAGGATCATTCGATTTTGATTGATTTACACGTTTTGAGGTCCCCTGAGTCCAAAAAAGTGTTTTTTAAAAAATTTATTATCCGTCGTCTTCGTCTGTATCGGATGGTGGAGCCTAAACTACCGCACCAATTTTGTCGAAATTTGGCATACATGTTCAGAAAAATTATACCCCGTGGCGAAATCGGGAAATTAATTTAGCTCAAAATTTGTAGGCGCTACCCCCTACAACTCTGAAAATACGTGAAAAAAATTATTTCTCGAAAACGGTTCCGACGATTTTGATTAATATGCTTAAATGTAGTCCGCTTAAATACGCATCTAACGATGTAAATCCGTGAAGAATCTAGTTCCTGAGGAAATAGCTTTAAATGCGGACGGAGAGAAACTGGGTTCGATTCTTTGCCGAAGAGAAGAAATAGTTATAAAATATTTTAATAAAATTTTCAATAATAATTAAATGTACCTACGAAACTCGAAAACATTGGGCTAAGTAATTATGAACTTGTATATATATAAAAGTTTGTCTAAGTTGTCTCGGACCGATTTTTTATTTTGTAATTATACATACTAAAGTGTGATATTCTTTTTTTCCAAAGTACAAAGGACAAAGTATCCCAACTAACTTTTTTATCATAATATATTATGGGTATCAATATAGGTGGGTAACAAATTAAAAGAGGTGTATGAGGGGCGCCTCTTTTAGTTTGTTACCCGCCACGCCACTTTTATTTGCGTTATATTCGGTAACAAATTATGAGAGGTACCAGATTACTTAAATAATAAAAAATACTTTATTCTTAATCAGTAGTATGAGTAAAACCTTAAGATATCCAAATTTTACAATAAAAAATTAGAAGCATTCTCTAACAACATTTTTATTTAAATTTGACAGCAACACTTTTTTTCCAAACTGGACAAATCATTGTTTTCCCTCATTTACAAAAATCGTTGTTGACACTTTTTTGACATTTTATTGAGGCTTCAAATCATTTTGAAAAGACGACAAAAATTTGTCCCTTTTTTTCCCCGTCCGTTCTATTTGTGCTTTTACAAGCTCCTGATATAATTAGAGGGTATTTAAGGGAATTTAACACTAAAAAGACAACAATAACATAAAATCTCGTCTGGCGCCAGACATCATAAAACTTCTTGGCTACTTCCACCAGGTTTTTACGATTTACAGGTACAGGTAGTTTATCTGTTGGAGGTCCGAAGAAGGAAGAAAACCCTGACAAAAGACCCCAAAACCGACAGGTAACTTAAATAAGGGTACTGTACCTGATTCCTACAAGTAGTACCTTTGTTAAAAATCTTTACGGAGACACAGGTGTAGGTCATTAGACTTTTGGCTAATACCACTGGCGCCGAAGGTATTTAAGTAGTCTGTCGCCCTAAATACGTCCTACAACGTGTTAAGGGCGACTATAGGACATCCCTCACTGTGGTATAATAAAGTACAAAAGGTATATAATACGTGTGAACAACCTTTTTAACATTTGTTTTTCCTATCTCTTAAAGACTTCTTATTTTTAAGGACTGCGTTTTAGGTAATTTAAGGACAGGTGTCGGTCATTAACGAGAAAAAAATGGCGTTTAAAGAGAACATTTGAAACATATTTAGCTGAATAACATTGCTTAAAATGTTTGTTTAAGAGCTTTTAAAGAAACAATGGCGTCTCTAAGAGAGACAACCACTTACAAAGTCGCCTACTAGTCGCGCCACTTCTGATCAATTATCATGTTTGATATTAAGATTTGCTATGTCGGACTAGTTTTTCGTAATATGTTCAATGAGTTACCTACTTCATTAGATGGTTACTCCCTACGTATTTTTAAGAATATAAATGACATTGACTAAAGAACTATTAAGACAAATGGATGATTGGTCCAATGAACATTGGGACAAAGGAATATCACACTACTTCTGTTTTGAAAGGGAAGTAACAGTCTAAAGAAGAGCATTCCGTACACTTTCTTTAGACTGTTTCTCCCATAAGTTTTTTTCAGAAAAAAATAACTTAGTTAATAAATAGTTTTATAAATAACTTTGACTAAATAACAATAAAGACAAAGGGATGTTTAGTCCAATGTCAATGTACTTTGGGAAAGGAATATTAGACTTAGTTTTTTCAGTGGAGTAACAGTCTAAAGAAGAAAATTCCTTACACCTTCTTTAGATTGTTACTCCCCTCTGTTTACTATAAGGAGAGTAACAATCTAAAGGAGTGTCTTCAATAATATATCTCTGTAAACTGGACCAGATTCTTATTGTTTTTGGTGCCACCTAAAAAGGAAGAATAAGAAGAATCACACAAAAAAATCGAGTAGCAAATTAATTTCTCGATTTCTCCTCAGGGCATGATTGTTTTGAACATGTATGTCAAATCTGGGAACACGACTTATGTGGTTCGATAACCACAAGTATCTCGTTAAGTAATCACAATTATGTGGTTAAATAAACACAATTATGTGATTACTTTAATGAAAAATAATTACAATATTCCATGACGCAACAGCCCATGGAGGGTATAGACATGCCAAAGAGCTTATTCAACTACATAAGTATAACAAATACTTTAATATACTTTCGGAAAGTTCCCCTTCAGCTTTCGACAAAAAGAATTACAAAATAATTCATGATTAAATAATAGTCTACTTCTCGAAATCACAAGATGATTTACCAGAAAGTATGTATTATGTATGTAAGTGGATATGTAAATAAATAAATATGGTATGGTAATAAATGTATCTATTCTCTATTTACAGTAAGATTTACTAAAGTTTTGACATTTGACAGCGCGGGAAAATCCGTCGGGAGCCAATGAGAAGCCAGGATTTTGAATTTTAGAAGGTCGGGCCAACTAGGCAAACAGAAATGTCCGGCCCCACCCGTCCTACAGGCCTAGTGGCATTATTTTTTTCATCATTTAGGTTGGCCAATCTGAGTGTCAAAAGTCAAAAACTTTAGTAAATCTTACTGTAAAAAAACACTCAATTTCTTCCATAAACTCACTAATGATTGCCTTATCAAGACCGAAAGCTGCTAAATAATCTATGTATAACATTTCTTAAATCCTTCATCATGACCTCTACAGAGACTCCTCGTATCATGTATCAACATTTTATTGTAAGTATTAAGACCTAATAATCTATATAAAATTTATTAAATCCTCATCATGACCTCTACAGAGACTCCTCGTATCATGTATCAACATTTTATTGTAAGTATTAAGGGGTAAAAATCAAAGAACATTTCTTAAATCCTTCATCATAACTTCTACTGACACTCCTCGTATTACATATCAACATTTCATTGCAAGCATTAAGGGGTAAACTTTTTTAAAAAAAAAAAGAATCCTTCATCATGACTTCACAAGGCACTCTTTGTATCATAATATCAAAGATTTCCTTCTATCATTGAATCAGTTTGTTGAGTACATTGAACATATTTGATAGTTTAAACTTGACAATGATATTTTCATGGTAAATTTCATGTACTTCTCTTATGTATAGTAATTCAAACATATGTGACATAGTTGAGAATATGGAGGTATTACTGAGTAACACTGAACCCAGTGTAAAAGTGCAAGAAGTTGGTATGATGTCTAGAGAACGTTTGTTAGTTCGGTTTGTACAGAATGGGTTATTTAGTTAGAAGGCCAAGTCGTTACTGAAGAAAAACACACGTGTCGTTGATGTGGTCACTTTTTGAAAGAGGTTTAGTTTTGGTTTTGGTGTGTGCGTGATTCTTCCCCTACTACCAACTTAATAAACCTTGGTCTGTGTGTGGTGTTTGGTCCAATGGGAAACTCGTACTGTATATCTACATCTGTAGTAGTAGTGAGTTCGTAGGTGGTATTTGGACTGTAAGAAGTTAATAAGGGATATAGTCGTGTGCAAGTGTTAGTTGGGTTTCATAGGCGTCACTGAGTCTGTAGCACACCTGGGCACCCCCACTTTCTGACTTCATCGCCTCTGGATACCGACCTAAGAAATAAAATAAAAAAAAAACTACTAAAAGATGAAGAAAAAGGCACGCCACTGGACCCTTTTTTTTCTTTACGGTTAGAGAACAGACTTAAAGGATATGGAAATTTCTTAAGTTCCACGACACCTACGCCTCTTACAGACAACAGACCCATATATTCTAATATAACGAATCTCCTTGGGTTACGTCTCGAATAGATTAAGGATAACTTCAATCCTCAACTCGATCTTCCTTAGAAGCTCGGCATCGTGTGGCTCAAACCACTATAAAGCCAATAGATTCAAAGTAGTTAAAACAGATTCTAAGTATCTACTAAAAGTTCTAGATATAGAATTAAAAATCCCAGTAATAAAAAAGATAAGGCACTTCTTTAGACTGTTATTCCCTCTATAAAAACAGAGGGGAGTAACAATCTAAATAAGGTGTACGGAAAGTTCTTCTTTAGACACTCCTCTTATCAAAACAGAAGTGTGATATTGCTTTGTCCTAGAGTACATTGGACTAAACATCCCTTTTTTCTTAATATAGTTATTTAGTTAGTCATTTTTATTCTAAAACAACAAAGGGGAGTAACAATCTAAAGAAGTACCAAAGATGAAACATTTTGTCAAGATAAATATTCAAAACCACAAGTAACTACTTGGATTTTAAAATCCACAACACTGCCCTTCAATTAAATTAAGAAAATGTCTCCTCGATTTAGCGTTTAGCACGAGAGAAAAGGTTATATAAGGACATTTTAATGAAAGAATACGACAAGAGGAATCTATAGATTATTGTAGTATGGAACTAGTTACAGGAAAAAAAATCCTAATTTTAACAACGAATATGACCAAGGAATAGAATGGCCTCAATTTCATTAAGACTATTAGGAAAAAATTAAGGCCTTAAACCTGATTATTTACACACTAACAATATTTATAATAAGTTGCAAAGACTAATTATGTTAGCCAGGAGAGAAATGCTAAACCTAAATTGCAAGTTATGGGTCACTGATGACAATCATAATTGGAAATTATAGGTCACTGATGACAATCATAATTGGAAGTTATGGGTCGCAAATGTCAAACGTAATAGCAAGTTATGGTTCGCTGATGTCAATCATAATTGCCTAAAATGTGATATAAATGTGAGAAAAGAATATTTCGTAGTAAATAAAAAGAAAAAGTCTCTCCACGGAAGAAAATACTATTTATTTACCAAAGCAGCTTTCGGCTTTCATAAAGCCATCTTCAGTGCCTATGAACAAACATTAAGTGTTATAACTAACTAACATACAACAAAACTGAAATTACAAGTAAATGAATAAGAGATAAATAAATAACCATTAATAAGCTAAGAAAAGACTAACAAGAAACTAAATATGTACGACGATAATTAATCAAAACGAGTAAAAGAAACGCTCTTATTTCTCAAATATTTCGTAGATACAATCTTGGAATTTTCCAGAAAAAAACCTAGAATGCCTTTAGAAGTGGTTAGCATCCCTTGGAAAACTGTAATAATTAAAATTAACACTTCTATAACTTTAAAATTTCATATTATATTTATTTAATTATTAATTAAAAACGAATGAAATAAACTTTTAGTTGTTAAAATATCTGATGACAGAAATAAATAACCTTTTAAAATAAGCATTGAAACATTAAACACTTATTATACAGTCAATTATTCTAAAAATATATATTTTTAGAATTTAAAAATGTTTCATTTTTAAATTTATAGTTATAAAAATTATTACCTATATTAAAAAATTGTCGAATTAAACCGAAATCGGACGCGAAGTTTATGCTCTTTTTCGACAAAGACTATAAACTACAGACGACAGACAGATATTTTCGTAAAAACCTCTTATTTTTAACCTTTAAATTTGTACATCCATCAAACTATTAAAATCGAATGTTTGCGCAAACACAATTTTTTTCTCAGTTTTTTATTTAATGCGCATATTAATAGAAGTTAAATATACCATATTGTACCTTACACGTCTTCGTAATATTTTAGATCTTACGATGTCCACCAAGACTTCATAAAAAAAAGCGTATAGTTCACACCGGGCGCAATGTTGCGTCTGCTTGTCTTTGTATAGGAATCGAGGTGCTATTCAAAGCCCCTGAGAGCATTGCGGGTCTACTCTACATGCTACAAGATTTTGGGCCTAAGCTTAGTCCATACCGGGACTCAATGTTGCGCATCTTTGTTGCGGGGTTGAATCAGCGTAGCTGCGATTCAACCCCGCGACAGAGTCTTGGTGTCGACTAAGCTAAAGCGTTGATTTATAATCTAATTATTGAAACTTTATAATAAATCTTCATCCCTAAAGCAAGTAAATATAAATTCTAATTTTACCCTCAAAATATAACTAATTTTAAATTTAATTAAAATAAAATAAAAAAAGTCTGAATTTGGTAGAATCCGAATTCGGGGTGTTCAAATGAAAAGGTCAGTTATAATTAAACTTCAATTGAATTAACTTGCCTCTTAAATTGTATTCAGTCATTAATATGAGCACCCCAACCATATCATTTTCAACACCACATAAAAAATTAATGAACCCATAAACGCTTAAAAAAAAAAAAGAAAAAAAGTGAAGTCGCTCAACTTTGGAGTATTATAACTCCACTTTCGGAAGGGTTCGGATCGAAAAATGTTCACAGTCGAGTACTATTTCTAAAATTTCATCTACAATATAGGATAGACGGTTGGTACTTCTTTTGATTGTTACTCCCCTATGTTGTTTTAGAATAAAAATGACTTTGACTAAATAACTTTTAAGACAAAGGGATGTAGATAATGTACTTTGAGACAAAGGAATATCACACTTTGTTTTTACAAGGGAAGTAACAGTAAAGAAGAACCTTCAGTACACCTTCTTTAGATTGTTACTTCCCTTCTGTTATTTTTTTATAAGGGGAGTAACAATCTAAAGAAGTGCCGATTTTTTTTTTTCATCTGATTGTTCTTCAAGTAAAAAAAAATACTCGTGGTAACAGAGTACACAATCAAAAACACATTTTTTTGACACTAGAGGGCGCTGGAGAGGTTGGCTCCAAAAAACCGTATCTGTGTAACTTCAAGCCCTACAAGATAAGCTGGTTAGTTTTTTTTCAAGCGATAAATGAAGACAAAAATATCGTCTGTACAAAAATTCCTTTAGTGAATTTAGATAGTGTACATCATTTACTAATGATCACAATAAAAGACACGTTTTATGGGAATTATCAACTGAGCTTGATCATTTATAGAAATAGAAGTTGCAACTAAGCTTAATAAACCAGAAATGATCGTAATTATCAACATTACCCATAAATTGCAATTATGATTGACATAATTGACCCATAACTTGATATTATGATTAACATCATTGACCCCATAACTTGCAATTATGATTGACATTATTGATCCATAAATTGCAATTATGATTGACATCATTCATCCCATAACTTGCAATGTTGCAATTATGATTGACATCATTGATCCATAACTTGCAATTATAATTGACATCACTGACCCATAACTTGCACTTGCAATTATGATTGACATCAGGGGCATAACTTGCAACTAACCGTTAATATACGAGAAATAAGAGCTATAGAAAAGGTATGTTGATGAAAAGAAGAATGTAGGTTGATCAGTTTAAGGGTTGTTATAAGAAATAAGTGGAAAGGATGGAGAAAGCACTGGAGGTAAAGACCGCCTATATAATTAGACACCTGGCTTTTCTAAATCTAAACCATTTATTTCCTTCTTTTGTTTTTATTACATTATAATAAGTAGCTATTTATTTATTACACCAGGAGATAGCGTGCATAAAAGTTACTAACTACAGTCTGAGCCAAATCTGTTTTAGTGTGTTGACAGAGCTGAAAATTCGAAGTAATGGGGTGGGGAGCCAATGAGAACTCAGAATTTTAAGATCCTGTATCTACTCCTACTGTAAACTTTAATGTTTATAAGGTAGTTCCAAAATAGTCCAAGAGAGAGCGAGCATAAAAAGTTGCTGTATACAGTCCATGCCAGATGAGTTGTGCGTTGACAGCGCTATGAAGTCTTAATGGGGTAGGGAGCCAATGAGAACTCAGGATCTCAAGTTAGATATAGGAGTGGATACAGGATCTCAAGTTAGATAAAGGAGCTTAGGATCTTAAAAATCCTGAGTTCTCATTGGCTCCCCACCTCATTATTTCGACTTTTCAGCGCTGGCAACACACAAACTTATTTGGCAAGGACTTTATATAGCAACTTTTATGCACACAAATTAAAGTTTAAAGTAATAAACAAATCTTCATCACATATTATACAGTGATATTGAATTTAAAAAAAATAGTCATGCACCAAGACTTAATGAGCGAATTTTCAAAGAAGTTTGCGTATTATTGGCTTATGATAATGTAGGAAAATTATGGTTTAGAATTGGGATGGGTGAAAAAAAAAAATGGTACACAGAAGTACTGAGTACAAAAGTCAAAATAGTGTATACCCTTCAAGATGCATGTCGTTGGGATGCTCTTTAAGAGGTCAGTAATTGTTGTTATGTACACTTCTAGCATATTTACATATTAGAGGGGGGGGGGGTAAAATGAAACGTATTTATGCTTTTTTTGACCCTAAATTGTCAAAATTTGACCCCTAAATGAATACCAAAACTTCTGGCCAACGAACTCATTTCTTTTGATATTATTGACATTTCAAAATTAGTCTNTCATCCCATAACTTGCAATGTTGCAATTATGATTGACATCATTGATCCATAACTTGCAATTATAATTGACATCACTGACCCATAACTTGCACTTGCAATTATGATTGACATCAGGGGCATAACTTGCAACTAACCGTTAATATACGAGAAATAAGAGCTATAGAAAAGGTATGTTGATGAAAAGAAGAATGTAGGTTGATCAGTTTAAGGGTTGTTATAAGAAATAAGTGGAAAGGATGGAGAAAGCACTGGAGGTAAAGACCGCCTATATAATTAGACACCTGGCTTTTCTAAATCTAAACCATTTATTTCCTTCTTTTGTTTTTATTACATTATAATAAGTAGCTATTTATTTATTACACCAGGAGATAGCGTGCATAAAAGTTACTAACTACAGTCTGAGCCAAATCTGTTTTAGTGTGTTGACAGAGCTGAAAATTCGAAGTAATGGGGTGGGGAGCCAATGAGAACTCAGAATTTTAAGATCATGTATCTACTCCTACTTATTATTCAGTCAATTATTCTAAAAATATATATTTTTAGAATTTAAAAATGTTTCATTTTTAAATTTATAGTTATAAAAATTATTACCTATATTAAAAAATTGTCGAATTAAACCGAAATCGGACCCGAAGTTTATGCTCTTTTTTGACAAAGACTATAAACTACAGACGACAGACAGATATTTTCGTAAAAACCTCTTATTTTTAACCTTTAAATTTGTACATCCATCAAACTATTAAAATCGAATGTTTGCGCAAACACAATTTTTTTCTCAGTTTTTTATTTAATGCGCATATTAATAGAAGTTAAATATACCATATTGTACCTTACACGTCTTCGTAATATTTTAGATCTTACGATGTCCACCAAGACTTCATAAAAAAAAGCGTATAGTTCACACCGGGCGCAATGTTGCGTCTGCTTGTCTTTGTATAGGAATCGAGGTGCTATTCAAAGCCCCTGAGAGCATTGCGGGTCTACTCTACATGCTACAAGATTTTGGGCCTAAGCTTAGTCCATACCGGGACTCAATGTTGCGCATCTTTGTTGCGGGGTTGAATCAGCGTAGCTGCGATTCAACCCCGCGACAGAGTCTTGGTGTCGACTAAGCTAAAGCGTTGATTTATAATCTAATTATTGAAACTTTATAATAAATCTTCATCCCTAAAGCAAGTAAATATAAATTCTAATTTTACCCTCAAAATATAACTAATTTTAAATTTAATTAAAATAAAATAAAAAAAGTCTGAATTTGGTAGAATCCGAATTCGGGGTGTTCAAATGAAAAGGTCAGTTATAATTAAACTTCAATTGAATTAACTTGCCTCTTAAATTGTATTCAGTCATTAATATGAGCACCCCAACCATATCATTTTCAACACCACATAAAAAATTAATGAACCCATAAACGCTTAAAAAAAAAAAAGAAAAAAAGTGAAGTCGCTCAACTTTGGAGTATTATAACTCCACTTTCGGAAGGGTTCGGATCGAAAAATGTTCACAGTCGAGTACTATTTCTAAAATTTCATCTACAATATAGGATAGACGGTTGGTACTTCTTTTGATTGTTACTCCCCTATGTTGTTTTAGAATAAAAATGACTTTGACTAAATAACTTTTAAGACAAAGGGATGTAGATAATGTACTTTGAGACAAAGGAATATCACACTTTGTTTTTACAAGGGAAGTAACAGTCTAAAGAAGAACCTTCAGTACACCTTCTTTAGATTGTTACTTCCCTTCTGTTATTTTTTTATAAGGGGAGTAACAATCTAAAGAAGTGCCGATTTTTTTTTTCATCTGATTGTTCTTCAAGTAAAAAAAAATACTCGTGGTAACAGGGTACACAATCAAAAACACATTTTTTTTGACACTAGAGGGCGCTGGAGAGGTTGGCTTCAAAAAACCCTATCTGTGTAACTTCAAGCCCTACAAGATAAGCTGGTTAGTTTTTTTTCAAGCGATAAATTAAGACAAAAATATCGTCTGTACAAAAATTCCTTTAGTGAATTTAGATAGTGTACATCATTTACTAATGATTACAATAAAAGACACGTTTTATGGGAATTATCAACTGAGCTTGATCATTTATAGAAATAGAAGTTGCAACTAAGCTTAATAAACCAGAAATGATCGTAATTATCAACATTACCCATAAATTGCAATTATGATTGACATAATTGACCCATAACTTGATATTATGATTAACATCATTGACCCCATAACTTGCAATTATGATTGACATTATTGATCCATAAATTGCAATTATGATTGACATCATTCATCCCATAACTTGCAATGTTGCAATTATAATTGACATCACTGACCCATAACTTGCACTTGCAATTATGATTGACATCAGGGGCATAACTTGCAACTAACCGTTAATATACGAGAAATAAGAGCTATAGAAAAGATATGTTGATGAAAAGAAGAATGTAGGTTGATCAGTTTAAGGGTTGTTATAAGAAATAAGTGGAAAGGATGGAGAAAGCACTGGAGGTAAAGACCGCCTATATAATTAGACACCTGGCTTTTCTAAATCTAAACCATTTATTTCCTTCTTTTGTTTTTATTACATTATAATAAGTAGCTATTTATTTATTACACCAGGAGATAGCGTGCATANTATTTCTAAATTATAAGTTGATACGCATCTTTTAAGTCCTGTTACATTTAAAAATTAGGATTTTTTAAAATTCGACCACGAAATTTCTGAGCTTTGTACCTACTCTTAGAGGGTATACAAACTGTACTCCTTGTACAGGGGGATGTTAGAAGTGTGGCGATTTCAGGAAAATTCAAATGGTATATAAACATTTTGGTCAGGATCACAACCAATTCTTCCACAAATGCAAAAAAGGTTTTCCGAATAAAACCACAAAACTTTGGGTTCTTATAGGAAATTTGACGCTAAAAAAAAGTTCCTATAAAAATGGAACCGGAGCAGCTTTGTTTTGGAGGTATTCGCAAAAAAAAACATAATTGCTGGACGGAAATACTCGGCTTCTGATCATAAAACACCTGAAAGAAAACCTTAACGTTTAAAGAAAATAATTTTTCGTTGGCTGATATCAATCCCAGAACTGTACAACAAACCCCTGATTTTCTGCGAAATGTCGAAATTCTACGTCCCTGTCACTTTATCAGTCAATCTATTAAGGTGATCTCCATCAACGCTCAATTGTAAGGATTTTGATGTAGAGAGCTAAAATTAGTATAATTATACTCTCTACAAGATTTGCTTCAAGGAGTATTATGGTAAATAG
>KZ651624.1:119608-130807 GCA_001010745.2 Gerris buenoi
TTTTTTTTTTTTAAAGAATATAAATGAATATAAATTATTTAAACATTCTTTTGCCTAAAAAACGATTAAGGAAAAGATATGTTTAGTCCTATGTCCAATGTACTTTGGGACAAAGAAATATAACACTTCTGTTTTTATAAGTGAAGTAACAGTCAAAAGAAGAACATTCCGTGCACCTTCTTTAGATTGTTACTCTCCTCTGTTTTTTATTTTTTTAATATCTATGCGTATAAAATAATAATATACCTATGTAACTTAAATATTAGATATAGGTAATGATACAATCAGTTTAAAATAAATATTAAAAATCCTCCATTAAAATTAAATAAAGTAATTTCCTTTCTGGATTGTCATATAATTGCAATATATAAAGAACTTTTTATATACTATGTTTTTAAATTTTCTGTCATGAATTATAAATTTGAAACCTGTAAAATGATGATTAATATAAAATAACTTGCGGATTTTTTCCGAACTAACTTTCCATACAACAAAATTTGCTGAAAACGAATCAAATTCTGCAGAAAGATGGCTAAAAGTACTAAAATAATGCATTGTCATCGTGTTGTGAGCGATTCTAATAGTTTCAAATGTCTAGCTACCCGGGAAGTTTGCAAGATTTGTAATGGACAAACAAACAAACAAGAAAGCAAGCTAATAAAAACGTAGTAAAAAATTTACAAAATTATGAAATTACATTAACTATAAGTAAATATAAAAGTAAATAAAGTCTATTGCCAAGCTATGTCCCGCAGACGAACTTAACCGACCACATATTCTTAAACGACACCAAAAGATTAACTTATATACAAAATTCTAGCTTGATGTTAGTCAGACACTTTTTTGCACGCTGTCTCCCGGACTAAAAGTTAAGTGCTAAGTAGTAAGTAGTTAAGTGCATTTAGAACATTTTGAACCAGTTTGAGCATTTTAGTTTATTTTCACAATGATTTGTCATTAAAAAAAAAGCCAAAAAGCAATCATTACAAATTAACAACCATCATTATTTAAAATCCTTATAGCTTATAGGTAGCTAATGAAAAGAAAACTAATGAAGTACTTCTCATTTTTTAATTTGGTATGTCTTTAAAAACGCATCAGTCGCTTGTCATTAAGAACATTAACGTATGTTTGTTTTTAAAAAAAAGCACTGCTATTTTTACTTTTAGGCATCTATTAGTTATAAATTAACAAGTGCAAAAGATCTGCGTTAAAACAAATATACACAGAATAAAAAAATAATAATACTAATTACAGTATATAATTGATTGTCTGAAGTTAATTATCCTTATATTTTGAACAAGTCAAATTTGGATCGCTGTTATTTCGTACTTAGTCAGGTCATTATTATTATTTTTATCATAGAGGAAGTCCCTATTTTTGTTACTACACACTTTAATTAGGGTCTCACATATTGATTATATTCCAATTAGTGATTTTCAAAAAATTAAAAACCATTTTGTAGAAAAATTATTTTTCCTCACTAATTATACGAGTGAGAGGGTCGTAAACTGTGTTTTTTTTTTAAATTTTAAACAGTCAATTAAGTTAAAGATTTGTTTGTCTTTAGTGTTAGTAACAAATGGCTTTGAGAAGGGTTCTAGGGTTAAGTTATCCCCTCCAGTCTTAAGGTAAATGTTTACCAAAAATGGTCGCCAGATGTCACCTTTGTTTTGGCCCGATGTCGGTACCGTTTTGTCGATGATGTATGGAGTTTAACTTCTACATAGATCGCTTTCCTTGACTTGTTCTCTTTTTAGTTGAAGATTTTTCCTTATTTGATCCTAAATTTCATCTCAACCTTCTAAACTTTTTGTGTGTTTAAAAGGGCCACTTTGCTTCCTGTTTTGGAAAAAAAAGTTTCTGAACTGTTATATTTCCAAGATAATTAGACGAATGACAGATTTGTCTTTCGGGTCTTTTTAAAAGGAGGGATGTTTGAGTTTTGAAACTTTGCAGATCATTTGGGACCACATAAGTTTTACAAGACCCTCAGCAGGTTTCTTGTATGCAGGTGTATCCTTGAGCAAGAAAATGTGTAACACATATGTGAGGATTTTTTTGGGGTTTCTTACATTTTCCGTCCACACGTGGGATTTTTAGTGACAAAACACTCTCACTTAAAATTATCTAATACAGTAACTCCCCGAATTAAGTAAATTCGGAGTAACGTAACACACAATAATGCTGATAAAAATGATAAAAATGATAAAGAAAAACTTTTTCTACATTGTTACCCACCATAAAAGAAAATAGAGTGGTGGGTCATTCCGACTACCTAGAAAGCAAAACTTTCATAGATTATCAAAAACCAGGAGAGACTGGGAGAGGAATTCCACTAAAAAGCCTTGTTACTGTGGCCTGTGGCTTGGCGAGTCTGGTCTGAAGTTTGTCTACCCACGATCTGTTGTGATTTGTTGTGTTAATACAGTGACATCTATAAGCACACTGACATCAAAACACCACTAGCTTTGCACTTTTAACTTGTGGCCGTGTGAGACTCGCCAAGCCACGAGCCTTTCCGTCCCATGGGAATGGCTGAGGTTGGAATACGACAGGCTAAAACATACCACATTTCTACGATTAGGCTCGCAGTCACATATGCCATGGGAACAAAGCTTAAGACTGGGCTTATAAGTTCCTAATTGAGCCGTACGGGAGAGAACGCTCAAATTAGATTGTTCGGATACATCTTGACAGCGGGCAACTCCCCAAGAGAACCCAAGAATGCAGAAATAAAAGGAGAAAACCAAGTGTGAGGTAAAGAACAACGAGTATCTTCGGACACATTAATAAAATGGACAGCGATCCAAGAGAATCCAAGAAGACAGAAAAGAATGCAGAAGACCTATTGTGAGGAAAAGAACAACGTGGATGGAAAAAATGTCATCCTCCATAGCCTAGAAAGAAAGATCACTTCTACTCATTCGATCCCTGTCAACGGACAGATGATCAACGGTGGAAATATGGTAAAACTGCAGTTATCAAACCACCTTAGGAGAAGAGGTTAGAAAATTGGAGGGGCCTCACTCGAATGAACTATTTAGACTTTTAGACAAAGGGATATCATCTCGTACTAATTATAACGTTATTACGGATATAATCTCATACTAATTATTAACGTATTAATTATACAGATATAAGCTTTCAAATGTATAAATCTTAAAAAATAAACTGTTTTGACAAAGGGATATAATCTCTTAAGTGTATAAATCAAGCGAAATTGTGTTGCCAAGCGATTATCGACTGTATTGATAACTGTAGATTAGCCGGGAAATATTTTAGAACTCAAATAAGTAAATGAGTGAGTATTAAAACAGAAAAGAAGTTAAAAGAAATAAACAGTTAAATGAACTTAAATAAAAAAAAAAACTTGATTCTCAATAAAGAAAAAATAAAACTAGAATTTCAATTTCTAATTATGATCTGGTTAAAACGAAGAGAAACAAAATCTAGGTTTAGAAAGAACAAGTTTTATATAAAGTTTTATGATTTGAGTAACAAGAACCTAGTTAGATACAAACTAGGTTCTTGTTAGAAAAACAAGAACCTAGTTATCCTTCTGATTTCCAACCTTGGTCTACTACCTCGAGGCTGATCTACCCTGTTAATACCTAGTTTTAGGTTACTACCCTCTCTGTGATACCGACATCAAAATATATATCCCTATAGCAGGTGCATTTCAAAACTTAACAAGAAAACTATCGAGGTACCTATCACAAACTTTAGACTTTAATAAGGTAATATTGTACCTCGAGGCACCTTAATCTGCCTTTGAACACCATTCGTAATCATTTACAACTCTACAACATTAAAGCAACTGGATATTTTTTTCTCTTAACTTCACACAAAGTTCAATCAGTGTGATGGGATAAAAAAAGCTGAGTAGGAAGGTCTATAATAAAAAAAATCCCATAAAAATAATAACAAGGCATGATGGACCGACACCGGCGAGATAATTTGAAGGTATCTTCTTAGTCGGAGATAGACAAAAGGGTCGGTAACTTTTGAAGACGGCAATTTCGCCTTTGAAGGCGGCAATTTCGCCTTTGAAGGCGGCTTTTACATCCTTTGTATTGCATTTTTTTACGAAAAGAAGGTAAGAATAATGATTACCGGCCCTTCAAGGTACCAAAAAATATCCAAGGTGTTTCATATCTCGTTTTATACCAATTATCGGTAGTACATTCTGATTTGTCTTTTTTTAAATAGACCTTTAAAAGGGTTATTTTTTAACACCGTGATTTTGTCTAACAACATTGAATATTTCCCCCCTCTCTCTTGTTATACTCCATACTTAAATATTTCTTTTAGAGTGATTGAAGTACTAATTTGAAGTTGTTTTTTTGTCCATTTTTCTATAAAAATTATTCTTCATAACATGAGTATATTTCTAAAATAGGGATAATTAAGGGATATATTTAAGGCTTCCGATAATTTCTAAGGTATTGTAAGTAACTAGTGATTGAAGGTTTTTTTTTTCTCCTCAATCATCAATCCATCAAGGAACACCTTTTTATTCGGGGGAAAAAATGTAATTTTGACGAGATTCTCGTTAAAATTACTCTTCGTACTTGTCTCGTTTAAATTTGATTGAAGAGAAAAAGCTGTTTTTTCGTTTTTATTTTTAGGTAATAATAATCAGGTTTCCACCTGCTTTAAACATGCTTTTAAAGAGAGAGCGTGGGATATTTAGTCCCAATAAAAGTATAGAGATATGATACATTTATTATGGGTATTTTGTATAATGAAATATCAAGTCTTAAAGCATTTTAAAACCCAGAGAACTTTGTTACTTTAAAGAATTAATTTTGTTTTCATGGTGTCAGTATATATTTCAAACATGTTTCTTACTTATTAACTTTATGTCAAAATCATATTAATTTGAATTTTCACCCTGTTTGAATTTTTAATTTTGTTTTCCAGCATTATATAGTGTATAATGTGGGTACAAAACATTCTCATAAACATACCATTATTTTTATCCACATTCTACGCTAACTTTCCCACAGACATGTTCCTTACGATAGTCCCCATTCTACTTTATCCTATTCCATGAAAATGTTTTGCGATAGTCCCCATTTTAGATCATCCTATTCCATGAAAATATTTCTTGTGATAGTCCCCTTTCTACATTATCCTTGTGAAAACACATATTTCTCGTCATAGTCCCCATTCTGCATAATCATTTCCCAAGAATATGTTTCTCGTGATATTCCCCATTCTACTTTATGCTATTCCATGAACTTAGTTTTTGTGATAGTCCCCTTTCCACATTATCCTTGTGAACACACATATTTCTTGTCATAGTCCCCATTCTGCATTATCCTATTCTATGAACATATTTCTTCTGATAGTCCCAATTTAACTTTATCCTATCCCATAAACATGTTTCTTGTGATAGTCCCCTTTCTCCATTATCCTTGTGAACACACATATTCTTGTTATAGACCCCCATTCTGCATTATCATTTCCCAAGACAAGAACATGTTTCTTGTGATAGTCCCCATTTTAAATTATCCTTGTGAACACACATATTTATGTTATAGTCCCCATTCTGCATTATCATTTCCCAAGATCATGTTTCTTGTGATGGTCTCCATTCTACATTATCCTTGTGAAGCCATATTTTTTTTGGGATAGTCCCCATTCTAATTCATCATATTTCATGAACATATTTCTTGTAATGGTTTATATTCTACATTATCCTTGTGAACACCCATGTTTCTTGTGATAGTCCCCATTCAACTTTATCCTATTCCATGAACATGTTTCTTATGATGGTCTCAATTCTACATTATCCATGTGAACACACATATTTTTTGTCATAGTCCCCCATTCTGCATTATCATTTTCCAATAACATGTTTCTTGCGATAGTACCCATTCTACATACCCTAGTGAACACATGATTCTTGAGATAGTCCCCACTCTACATTATCCTATTCCATTAACATATTTCTTGAGATAGTCCCTATTCTTCAACTATGCACATTACTATCTAGAAACTATATTTTTTTTGTTTATAGAAAAAGAAATTGTATTATTCGCTAGGAAATTAAACTTGGGACATCTCTCGCAGAATTTCGCACAATAATTAATTTCTACGTCAATGTAAATTCAGTATATTCAAAAATAAAAACATCAGACTTAATGTGTATGTACTTAAAATAATGTACTGTAAAATACAGACTCTACTGTAATTTTTTTTCTCTACTCTAGAAGAAGATCTTGAAATATTCTCATAATTCTATCGATTATATTATAACCCTTATTAAAGTACCCCTATCGTGGAAAATATATTTTTTTTTTTTCCCCCTTTTTATGATTTAACAGACTTAAAAACACACTACTGAATATTACATTACACACTGTTAGAAAGAATAATTATGAAAATGAATTATTCAAAATTGTTCTTTTTTTTTAAGCAATCGATAATAATACACTTATTTAAGCCTCAAATTAGCTTGAGAATAGACTAAAGAAGATGAAATGCAGCAAAAATGAATTTGTTATGTACATTTTGAACCCCATTTGAGAATTGAGTACTTAACAGGTACAAAGTAATAATTAGTAATCATTAGTTACGAGTGGAAGGTCCATGTAATTAGGAAGATAAAAATAATTCTGGTTAAAAGGAATATCTTTAAGAAACAGGGATTTAGTGAAATAGAGTGAGAAAAAAGGAGGGTGAGATAAGCCAATTTACAAAGAAAATCTCCCACGGTTTGGTTGCTTCATAGGAGTTCACTCATAAATGACAGCGAATTATCAGGATTCTAGTAAGTTATAGGAGCTTGATCATAGATTGCATACAATAGAATATCCAAGTGCAGGAATATTTATGTCAAAGCAGAGCTAGTTCTTCTTTCAATGGCGTTTCAAAACTCCGCTCTGAGCCTTTAACGTATTCAAATTCGGGACGTAACTGACGGAAAGGTATGAGGGATACAGGAATACGTAGGAGGTAGTCATGTTTACACTGTACAACCCCTTCCCTGAGTGCTTAACTACAAGGATGCTAGAGGTCTTCGATCCGAGTAAACCTTGCCCGGTATGAAGGTTACTTTGCATTGTATTGTGTATTACGGAGCCTCGTGCTCTCCAACATACTGACGGTTAACTAACAGGAGAATAGGCTTGAGTAGGAGCTCATCTCGTCTGTTTACCTCCTAACGGCCCACCCCTACCTTCCCAATATCCCGCCGTACCACTACTAAATACACTCTCTCCCCCTATCGATTTTATAATACAGTAAATGACGTCACACTACTACATAATAACCCATACAGTATTAAAGAAATTACAACAAACTATCTCTCCACGTAAATTGAAATTACTTTAATATCAAATCCTTCAAAAGGCAGTCATCAGTGCCTATTGCAGAAGTAGGTAAATAAGATACACTAATAAAAAGATTTAGTGAGAGGTGAGTCTAATTCATGTCGCAGACTCACGAAGCCTAAAAGCTGCTTCGATATTTAAGTCATTTCAATATACGAGGAGAGACTGTCTGTGTAATTCCTTTAAAAAGACTTCCATAGGCGCTCCCATATATCATTATAATATACAGAATAATTCTAACTATACATTTAGAATGAATAAAGTACAAATTAGCGTAAGAAATAAAATATACACATATAAATAAATAAATAAAATAAGATATATTATCATCAAAATAAGTACTGTTTTCACCCCCAAAAAATCTAACACTAATCATTATCTATTTTGGGTTTTTAGCTGGATGTCTGTCTGTATGCGCTTGTTTCTGTCTGTGTCACTCATCGCTCCCACAGTTTTTAAGCTGGAGAGTTGAAAATTTGTAAAAAAAAAAAAAAAAATCATCAGTTCATACATGAAATTGTGCAACCCGAAAAATAATAAAGTTATGACGTCATTAACCCATTTTTAAGCTATAGAGTTGAAAACGTGTAAAAAAAAAAAAAAAATCATCACTTCATAAATGAAATTGTGCAACCCGAAAAATAATATATTTATGACGTCATTAGTCATTAACCCATTTTTATAAGTCAACAAAAATTGTTTAAAATGCGTAGAAATTACAAAAATTGACATTAATTATATACCTATTTATAAGACTAATCACTGAATTTTGATTGACTAAAAAACCATTTTGAAAATATCAACTTTAGAACTTTACAAATTGAACGCTAAACAATTTTGGCGCTATTTCACCGATTGAGCAGACATTTTCTCTAATTATACATTTCTATAAGATAAATAAGTCCTCCATTTTTCAACTTAATATCTGCCGCCATTTTAGGAATTTATTTGGTAAAGGAGAGTCACAGACGCCTAAAGTCCAATTTTATGCATTATCTGTCGGATATACCAAGGGTTGTTAACTTTTACACAATTTGTGTAGTGAGAGACCCCGAGGGATGTGCCGCGCAAGCACAACACATAGGAACTGTTCCAACATCAGACATTACGTCAAAAAGATGTTGGCTCGTCATTACGCCATGTCCTGCATCGTTTCGTCGCGTCCGACGATGCCCACCAAGACTGGCGGTATGAGAGCACGCTCGTCTCTGATAAGTCCTATATCATATCTGATCCTCTTGGTCTGGTATAGGTCCAAAGTTGGGTGGGCATCGTCAGGCCCCTGATGAGTCGGACACGAAGAAACGATGCAGGACATGGCGTAATGCCAAACCAACATCTTTTTGACGAATTGTCTGATGTTGGAACATTTACTATGTGTCGCGATTGCGTGGCTCATCCCTTGGTGTCTCTCACAACACAAATTGTGTACCTTATTGCAGTGTGCAAATTGCTGATGATAATAACTTTTGTTAATTATTTATTATGTTGTATGTGTATGTAATAATTTTGATGGTATTCTCAATTTGCAAAATTCCAAGACACAAATCCATTTCAGTCGTCAGGGTTCATTTTGATCTCAAGTCTGTCTGTTTGTCATCGAAATGCATATTGAACAATAAATTAATGAGAGATATGCCAAGTAACAAGTAACATCAAATTTCGAAAGAATTACTATCGAAAGAGTAGTTCAAAAAAGTTCGATGAACTAAAAAGAAAAACTAAGTAATAAGCGAAGGACCTTCTTCCAAAGTGAGTATATAAAGGCATGAAGACGCGAGTTATAAAAACATATCCTTTGAAATTACGAGGTGAAGACCTAAAGGACATTGTTCATTATTTGATGATGTCCTGCGTTATAATAGACCTACATAGTAGACGTCCTTGGAAAGGACTTCGGTAATCTCGAGTCGATTCTTCTTTCATCTTTGTACTTGCATTGTCGTTCAGTGTTCGGAGAACCGGTCCTTTTGACTCTTCCCAGACCCTCCTCGGAGTCGTTCTTTTGTACTACGTCTGCACTTAGGTCTTGTGTCCTTCGGAAGAATTCTCTTAACTCTTTTTAACACTATTTTCTTTAGTATTGTCTCTTTTCTATCTTTGTCTTCCTTGAAATTTTTTAAAAACCTTTTTATTTTTTTACCACTTACGTAGTAAACTTCGAAAGATTAACACATCGTTTTAATTAGGTATATATATATCGATAAAAATCACCAAACATCGTTACTGTCTCCCGTTGTAAATATTAATTATAATTTGATTTAAATATAGTTTCTTTTGTTTACGAGTGTACCTTTAGTGTGTACACCAGGAATAAACTACATATACACCAAGTGTAAACCAGTTTTACACCAGATAAGACACAGGGATACACCATATTGTTTAAATTCTTTACCTACCCTACATCTTCTTGAGAAACTTGGTATAGGTTAGTCCTGGTGTATGTCTAGGGTACACCTGGACTGAACACAAGACGCACACCAGATTAAAACCAGGTTTACACCAGATAACACAAGGTATATACGTCAGGAATAGATCATATTGTTTGAATACTTTACCCATATCTTCTTCAAAAACTTAGTGTAGTCCTGGTGTGTATCTGGAGTACACCTGGACTGCACCTACGTCGGACTATACACAAGACGCACACCACATATACACCAGGTTCGCACCACATAACACCAAGTATACATCAGAGATACACTTGAATAGTTTACCTTTATCTTACTGAGAAACTTGATAAAGGTGTAGGTAGTCCTGGTGTTCACCTGGTGTATAATCTGGTGTACACTTGGTATACATCTTGTATCCATCTTGTGAATAGACGGTGTATATCTAAGCATTGTGATAATTCTGAAGATCAAATTTGTTTTTGAAAGTCCAAATTCAAACTTTTTCCAACAGAAATATTACATTTTTATTTTTTTTGTGTGTAATATCAACTAATTATCACTCTCGCTTTATTAATAAAGGATTCATTATGACTCCGAATACTACATAGAGATCTCATCCTTAAAGATAAGAAGTATTTGAGTGGTATATGTTTAAATTCCTCAGTAGTTGGAAGGTGGTTCGGATAATCTCTGTGTTTGATCCTTCTGAATCTCTCGTTAAAGAAGATGTTTCTAGTGTCCTTCGAAGTTTCTTTTATCTCTTTCTTCCTTAAGGATTTTTGTTATCCGTAGGTGGCATAGAGAAAAGAAGACAAGGGAAGGGTAATTCGTGGTCACGTTCTTTCAGCTCATCAGTATCTCCTTTTTTCTTCTAGGACCTCCCCGCAACCGAAGACACCGGGCATTATCCTCTTGGAGGTTTTTCATTCTTTTCTCATCCGCGTCTAATCTTCGACATGGAATTCCTTTACTCATTCTTCTCCCCCAAGGATTTTTAGTGGTCTAAAGTTAATCTTATCCCATAGTTTGAACAAAGGCATACCAACGTCGACGTCGAAGAAGATATGAATCAAAAGGATAACCGTGAACCATTGTAGAACTATAAAGGACCTTCAGAATCCTTTCCACTAACAAGAATCATCATCTTCTTTTTCATTCTTCTTAAGAAGTCATCTTCTTTGTTTTCTCCCCTCCTCTCATCTATGTCCATTGAGGATTATATCCTTCTAACCGGAACTATAGTTGAGGACGGAACATCTATATTACACATCCTTTATATTGTCTACATAAATGAGATCTACTCACTTAATTGACCATTCATAAAATCCACCGCGCCCATGTTTATATTGTCTATAATCATAGATGCGTGAAATAACTCAAGCGAACCATTAAAAATCATGATTGTATACTTCTGAATTGATCCATTAAATCTTTAATATCTTTTCAGGTCCTGTTTATATTTC
>KZ651624.1:163048-177894 GCA_001010745.2 Gerris buenoi
ATATATATATATTTATTTATGTCGTGAGACATTTAAAATCTTGGGTTTAAGTATGCGCTTTAATTCTCACGCGGTGTCAAACTGTCAGATTTAAGTAACATGTCTAAGTACTCTTATAAGTTATAAGTTAAGCAAACTTTGCTTAACAACCTAAAATATTATCTATGACAAAAATGTCTCATAGGTTGAGAAACATGTTCACTGCTTTAAGATGTCCAGGATTTGTCGGTGATTATACTTAGGGTTATGATTAAATTGATTTTGTTAATCAGATGACTAAATTTGTTTTTGATTTTATCGTATTTGAAATAATCCAGGGAATAGATCATATCTCTAAAACGCTCAGCAAGAGATGAAATGATTTTTTGGTTTATTAAGTAGTAATTCTTTTATTACTTTTATTTTTTATTAGTAATTCTTTAAAATTTTATTTATTTCAAGACCATATCGTTTTAAAGGTAGCTTGAGTTAAGCGGTATATATACATGGGAACAGGGACCCTCGTTTGCCAATTTTGGTTTGGCGAACCAGGCTCCAACCTGATAGAATGCTAAGTTCGACACGAATTTGGATCGTTAAAATCCATACACAGACGAGAATCGAGATCGGCAAATTAAGTTCCCTGCTTTATCTAACTTGGGAACTTAGTTCGAAACTCAGAACTTCGGGGAACCAGGTTCCCTTGTGTATAGAGGGCTTTATTACTTTTTGGATCGAATTAAAAATTAGTACTTTAATGATTTCATGTTATTACAACCTATTTTTATCAAATTTATTTAACTTCCCCCCGTTTATTAAATCTTGTTTTCTATTTTGCTTTCGAGCTTACCGAAGATAACAGAAGCTATGTGATCGATTCTGAAGAACAAATCCTTTTTATGTCTCTGATTTCAAAAATTCCTAGACAGAAATCGGTTTCAGACATCAGGGAACATTTTTAGTTCCGTGTCTGTCTGTTACTTTTACTTTCAAAGACAAATACATCGCAAAAGGCCTGAGTTATCGATATATCAAGAACCAAGAATAATTTTTTTACGATGAAATAATGACTAAATAATAATTTTAGGTTTGAAATCAAAACATCCCCAGCCTTACAGGGTAAAAAGAAATATGCGGGATTTAATTCATCACAAAGTACATAGCAAGCGCCCTTCAGGAACTAGGTTTAAACTAGAACCGAATTCGTAATTCTCACCTACGGAAACTCAAAAAATCCTATTACAATATATATATATATATGCAATGTAATACCGTGATTTTGCTCACTGGAATATGGTTTACAATTTGTGTTACTGAGAGACACCTAGGGATGTGCCACGCAAGCGTGACACATAGGAACTGTTCCAACACCAGACAAACGTCACAAAGATGTTGGCTCGGCAAAACGCCCTGTCCTGCATCGTTTCGTCGCTACCGACTCATCAGGGGCCCGACGATGCCCACCCAACTCTGGACCTATAATCGGCTCAAGAAGATAAGATATAGGAATTATCAGAGACGAGCGTGCTCTCACACCGCCATTCTTGCTTGGCTGGCAAAACACATCTGCAATGTAATACCGTGATTTTGCTCACTGCAATATGGTTTACAATTTGTGTTACTGAGAGACACCTAGGGATGTGCCACGCAAGCGTGACACATAGGAACTGTTCCAACACCAGACAAACGTNTCATGAAATGAAATCCTCATTCTCTTCATTCAATTGATTCGTTCAATAAAAAAAAACAACAGAGAAAAATAACGAAGTATGAACCAAGTTCATGGGAAAAACGACTTACAAAAATTCTAACCCGCACCTGTTTGCATTTAAAGAGAGTTCTCGTTTGATCCAATAGGCGCAGGCGCGGCAACTTGTATTGTCTTTAATTTCAGTGTTGAACTGTCGTGTAAGTTTTTGATTAAGGACATGACTTAACTTCAACCTCTTCAGGTCAGGATCTCAATAAAAAAAACATAATGAAACCAGTGATTTTAAAGATATTATTATGCTGCACTAGTACCGCGAGGAACAGTCAAATGTTTTAGAAGTAACATTAAAAGTAAAATGTTTTAGAAGAAAATATTTGTTTTTAACAGGCACAGTACCACGAGCACGAGTGATCACTTTAAGTCAGCGCATTGATCCATATGACAGCTTAGATAAAAGTGGCCCAATTCGTTAGAATTTGGATTTGGAGCATTCACATTTAATTATTTTAGATAAGTAATTCATAGCATTGATTGAAAGAATGAGATTTAATGCAAGAGTTCATCAGGGTTTTTTTAAGAAGGCAACATGTCTTTTGGTACTTCTTAACGTAAACTAGCAGAGGTAAGGCTTTTTTGATTCTTCGGCTGATATAGTGTAGGGTGGTCTCCTCTTATCATATAGTGTTAAGTAGATAAGAAATGTCCAAATGAATGTAGTGACATCGGACATCTGTGAGGATTGGATTGCGATGGGTGCGGTTGAAAAAAGGGTCTAAAAATAGAATTTAGTGCGATAACAAGGGCTTTCCAAGGGCAGGACAGATGTCTGTGAACCTATCAATATCTGGGAGTTGGACAACTTGATGGCTGTTTAAGGGGTTTTATGCGTCGAAGATCCCTTTTCAGACGCACCCTTAGATACCTTGGAGGTTCTTAAGGGTGGTCTTTTCTTATCAGGATTTTTAAAGGCGTTGATAACAAGGGATGGGAAGTAACATCTGTAGAGGGTTAGATCGCAGCTTTAAGGGTGACAAAGACAGTGGACACCCGTAAACTCTTTGTAAATATGTATTCTCAGATCCTGTATCAATATTCACTTACCTGGTGAAGTTTGGATACAATACTTTTTTTGAAAGGAAAAAAAAGGTCCTGTTATCACTTCCATTTAGAGGATAGTGATAAGGATTTTAAATTCATTTATACCTGACTTTAGAAATGAGTTAAGGAAAAACATTTTTGACCTAGATGATTGAAAGCATAAGAAAGACACAAAAAGAATAAGATCAATATGAATTTAGGGGCATGAGATATTTTCGGATTTGTCAGGAATTATCAGCATACTCGTATTTGTTTGATTCTACTTTCAATAATTTATTTAATGCAAATAGAGGAGAAAAAAAACTTTAAGAAAACATAAAAAAATTAGAAGTTCGGCTAGGTGAGAAAACTTTAGCAATTTATATTAATTTAAGTCTTCCTTACTTTTAAATTCAAAGTCATGTGACCTTTAAAAATAAACTTTTAATGAAAATATTTTAATTGACAGTAGTTTTAATCAGTAGTATACCATGGTTTTATTACTGAGTAAATAGGCCAGTTACTCGGGCCAAAAATAGAGCCTTAACTCCGAAATTTGAGGAACAGAACCGATTTGCTTGAAATTTTGTGAGTTGATAGGNTAAAATATTCTAGATCCAATACAAAGCGAGATATGGTTGATGAAAGGAGTTTTTTTTTTTTCTTTTGAATATTTGGATCGATGTATTCAACGTTAAATAACGTGAAAAGGATTATTTTTTCGGATATCATAATTAAATTTTTTTATAGTCCTTAAAAAAACCTTTAAAATGAGTACTGTTTAAAAGTCAATTGCATTTAAAATGAGTAAGTTACAAAGCAAAAAGTATGGATCACTCGTTTTTGTGAAAAAAAAGCGTAATAAAATTAATCAACTCTACAATATATTTGATATTAGTGTTTCTCAAGTGTAAATAAAGTTTGACTGGTTTAAAATGCTTTCTATTATGGGCACCATTGGCTTTAATATGACGTCACTTAGCTAACCATACAATGTCATACAAACTAAACGTGTATGTAAAATTTCAATTTAATCGGTTGAGGATAACTGGTTTAAAATTCAGTTGCAAGATTTCACCCGAACATACATACAAACATTGCAAGCTAAATGAAAGCTTGATTAAAAACATTTAGTAAAATGTTATCTTTTTTAATATTAAGGGTGTTAAAATCCGAGGAATGTTTTCTTCCCCAAAAAAATAAACATCCTATAAAATTATAAGAGGTGATGATGAAAAGCAAATCGAATTTGCTTACCTAACGTAATTAGCTGATGGACAAAAAGGGTCTATACATTGTTAAGAGCAAAAGGAAGAGACATAAGAAGGAAATAGAATTCGTGATAAAAGTGTATAAAGTTCTCAAGTTAGTGGGGGTGAGATGGAAAGGATTTGGTAGACGTGTAATGGGAATGAAGACATGGTACCCGTGAGAAACATGCATCCCTAGCGAAGGATTCAACAAGACTCTCTCGGTCCATGAATAAAACAAAGTAATGCCAGTGATTGGCCCATTGTCTTCCAGCAGAGGATGAGGTACCTGCTTAGCCACTCCAAACTCTTTGTCATTCATGAAATGAAATCCTTATTCTCTTCATTCAATTGATTCGTTCAATAAAAAAAAACAACAGAGAAAAATAACGAAGTATGAACCAAGTTCATGGGAAAAACGACTTACAAAAATTCTAACCCGCACCTGTTTGCATTTAAAGAGAGTTCTCGTTTGATCCAATAGGCGCAGGCGCGGCAACTTGTATTGTCTTTAATTTCAGTGTTGAACTGTCGTGTAAGTTTTTGATTAAGGACATGACTTAACTTCAACCTCTTCAGGTCAGGATCTCAATAAAAAAAACATAATGAAACCAGTGATTTTAAAGATATTATTATGCTGCACTAGTACCGCGAGGAACAGTCAAATGTTTTAGAAGTAACATTAAAAGTAAAATGTTTTAGAAGAAAATATTTGTTTTTAACAGGCACAGTACCACGAGCACGAGTGATCACTTTAAGTCAGCGCATTGATCCATATGACAGCTTAGATAAAAGTGGCCCAATTCGTTAGAATTTGGATTTGGAGCATTCACATTTAATTATTTTAGATAAGTAATTCATAGCATTGATTAAAAGAAGGAGATTTAATGCAAGAGTTCATCAGGGTTTTTTTAAGAAGGCAACATGTCTTTTGGTACTTCTTAACGTAAACTGGCAGAGGTAAGGCTTTTTTGATTCTTCGGCTGCAAGAACAATCACAATATGGATTGTTTCAGCAACACGGTCCATTTGATTTAAATTCTAAGTTAAATTTAATAAGGCGGAAACATTATTGGCTCGAGGTATTTGACTATATTATATCTACACCGTGGTGTTATATTCTATACACACCTGTCGGCACTGGATATAGCTTTACAGATGTTGATAGTGGATATTGAGTCGACAAACTTTGTGTAGTAGTGTAGGCGAACACCTCTTCACTTATATAAATCAGTTTTTGCCTTGTTTCCAGAACCAGAAAGCTTCAATTGCTTTATTAGTAACCGAATCACATGAATGATGTAAATTTGCAGCTTCTCTTGGTCACATCACACACGAAATCTGCTTTCGACATTAAAACGAAGTCAATCAGCGATTGGAGCCTAGATGTCTTCTTCTTTTCGCCACCGCTTGGGCGCTATTCGCTGTACTCTTGTTTACACGTTTAGAGTCTGGAGGAAGTTTATTACCTTCACTTCACGGGAAAGCATAGAAAAGTCAATATCTCAAAAACGTATCCATGATTCAATTTATTCCATGAAATGAAGAAAAGGAGTATTTTAAATGGGTATTTCATGATCTTCTACCATTTCACTCTCTATGTTCTTTGGCCCAAGCCGCACTTCTTGTATTAAATTCACTATTTATGTATGATAAATTTACCCTGATGACGGCAACATAATACAGTTGTCGGGAAGTTGGCTATNTATATATATGAATGGTTAATTAGTGCCCACAATGTATTTGTTTACACACACAGGGTTTAGTGTATGAAAAAAAAGTTATGAATTGAAAGATCTAGCGCGGGAGTTGGTCGAGTTCATTCATAGGAGTAAGATAATTATGAATGAGTAAGCCCCTAGAATGACTGTACTACAAAAGGAGGTAAATTGAGTCTAATGATGGGAATTAGTCCAGTTCCCACTATACAACACAAAAGCGAGCGGGGATAATGGGCCAGAATTAAACTACAACCTCTCGCCATTTTACAATAAGCTTTTAAAAAACAAATAAAAAGAAGACTATCACACATTCACAAAAGGGACAGAAAAAAATACGACCCAACTTGAAATAAAGCCGGCGCCAGGTTGAAAAACACATGCTCGAGGCAAAATAATTTTGCAGGCTCCTTGTATTTCGTAAAGGAAAGAGAACTTCTCCAGGTATTGTTAAATGTGGGTGTATTACTTAACAAAATTATATCTAAAAATACTCTGGTAATTAGTGTGGCACATAGATTCTCACATATAGGAGAACGCCTTGAGTCTTGAGTACATTTGTTGGTCCCATATAAGTTTCAACCTTATGCGCCAATTTGTTTTTCCTTGACATGCGCACAAACATACATTTATTTACACCTATATCTTCAAAAGTAGTCATCTGATCTTTATGAAATTACGATGCTTTCTCAAAAGTAGCATGCAGATAGATTAATTGATATTTTATGTAAAAAATCAAAAATAATTTTTAAAAAATTCGAGGTGAAAATTTAAATAAATTTGACAATAATGTGCTGTAAGAAGCATAAAATCATTAAAGTATACGAAATAGGACAAGAGGTAGCTTTGTGCCACATTAATTGGAAGAGTATTTTTCGATAACTCGAGAATGGGTCAGAAAAAAGACATAATCTTCATCTATAGCATCTTTTTGGATGCTTTTTAGGTGCAATATCACCTCTTCAAGTATTGAAATTTGGATGTGAACACTCTATACATAGTAAATACATATTAATAATTGAGAAGACAGTTTAAAAATTCAATTAAGGCGAGAATGGGTCAGAAAAAAAGACATATTTAATATCAACTTTCTTGGGTGTCTTTTAGGTGCAGTATCACCTCCAACAGTATTGATATCTAAGTCCAGAATGCTTTAATAAATAATTGATACCTTTCTGAAAATAAACCAATTTATTCTCAAAATTAAAATCGTTTTTCATATTTCATGATTATAAATATGTTTACTTCCTAATCAATTCCCACGTTTTAAAGCAGTTAGAAGCATATGTTTTGGTGTTCTATGTATCCATATGTATACATTGTACATAGACTGAATGATAGAAGTTAACACCCTTCCACTGGGTACATATGCCCTCACAGCAGCTGCGATATTAGTTTGCTCACGATGGTGGTAACAGTTAACCTCCCTTCAGTCTCGTGTGAACCCTGATGATGGCGTTTAATTCAATGGAGCCGTCAATTTAGTGTTAAGACCGTTTAAAAAGCGAAATAAACAATGATCGATCAACATGAAAAATTGCATCTGTTTTAAAAGTCAATTGACTTTATTTTTATATTCATGTTATTTTAATTAAAATATGATACAAGAAAGTATGCCACAAACTTTAATGATTATAAATTAGGGGACTTGATTATAAGTAATCTATGGCATCTTTAATAAAAATTATAGCTGATTAGAACACCCTGTTTTTGTTGGATGATCAGTATCCTATGAAGAAGCTAATTTATATATTTAAAGGTTCAAGTGCAACTAATTGGGTCTGGGGTATCGTCATGACAAATTTGGCAGAAAAGGTTTTGTAAAAAGGGTTTTAGAGAGCACCAATAGGACAAGGGTGTTCAACCTTTTTGGGTTATGGGCCAGATCTGCATAGGATGGTCTAAGAAAGGGCCATTACCAACATTTCAACGCTTTCAATTGAACCATATAGCCTAGTAATATAATATTCATATAATAATTTATGACTAAAAATGGGTACGAACTAGTTCTAATAAAAAAAGAGTCTAGCAAAATTACACGTATTTATGATGATTGGAATTGCTTCTTGCTCAAAATGTCTTTACACTTATGCTCAAATTTAGAGGTCCCAATCATTAATAAGGATTTTAAGAGGTCATTAGTCAAATTTTTGACTTTTTGGAGCATGTCTTGCTCAGCCGAAAACAGAAAGCGCATTTCAAGTGTTAGAAGTCTTTTATTTGGCAAGAGGTGTAAAGCCACCGTTTTTTGTCGCATTTCCGACAATTTTGCAGGTAGTTTTCATTGAGTATAAGATATTGGTTCATGGGTATGAGGTATTCTAGTAGAAAGCTTGAAGACAGCATAAATAATCTCATTGAAATGGATTTTGAAATAAACTGATCCTACCTATGCTAACATTGTACTGACCTAACAGTTAGGTAACCTTCTTGTTGACATGTGGGACAATTGACATAACTATGCATGTCATACAAACAAAAAGTAATTGGTATTGTCAGAGGATTGTTTGGACCATACAGTAAACGTTTCGCAAATGATCACTGCGGTTGGAACAGTTTTGAGGACGGTTCGAAACGCTGTCAAAAGTCGGGTTGGAACGGCTTTTATCCATTGCGCATGCCCGTGACGATCCCACGGATGATACAATGATTGGTTGGAACAAACCTAAAATGTCCAGTACTTTCCGTAGAATGAGCTCCAACCATTTCTTCGGTGATTTGAACTTCACTGTTAACTCCTCTAATAAACATAGCATTTGAACAGAATCAGAAATATCTATGGATCCATCCAAAGTAACAGAAATAAACCTCAGACTTTACATTGTTTAAGTTTATTTGTTGGATTCATTTGCGTCACGGTGGGCCAAAGGTTAATGACCTCTGACCTAGGAGCAGCAAAGAACCTTCATACGAAATTTCATGGTCATTAGCATCAGTGATTTTAGAGAAATCGTGATTGTGTCATTGGTATATAAGAATTTAACCCATAGACTTACAAACATTTTAACCAAGGTGTATTTTAAGACAAACTCATGAAACGCAAGACAAATTATACTTAACTATACGTGTTTTTCTTAAATTGTTTAACTATTAATTATTTTTCATTTTTTTAATGACTGGCCTTTAACCCATTCACTAAATAACCAAAAATTAGCTAATATAAACTGTTGAAAGAACATAAAAATGTTATACCTACTCCTAATAAAATCAGATATGAAGTGCGAATGGATCACTTAATACAGAAGGGCAGAAGGGTGGAGATAAAGGGATGTTGTCAACCCTCCAAAAACAGCCTCCCTAAATGATTCCCATATACAAGTTTACCTGGAAGTCCCTTAAACCTACCTATTGTTTGAACACGTGGTAAGTATTAACAATACAGACTTTAAATTATTTTTGTAAGCTCTTGTCTGCACTCTGCACGCTTCTTTTTATTGTTAAGATTCGCACACTCAAGAAAATGATTCAATACAAAAGTTGCGAATAGACAGTCTTAACGACTTTAAGTAAACCAAACTATATAATCTAAATTATTCATAAAATAAACTTTATACACAAAATTCCGTAAAAAATGCTCATCCATCTTGAAGGAATTAATTATAATTGAAATAAATGTTTCACTAACAAATTTTGCTCTATTAAAACAGGTGATACTAAATTTAATCCCAAATTAAATTTTATAATAAAAATAGTCGGTACTTCTTTAGATTGTTACTCCCCTATGTTCTTTTAGTCTATAAATGACTTTGAGTAAATAATTGTTAAGACAAAGAGATGTTTAGTCCAATGTAGTTTTAGACAAAGAAATATCACACTTCTGTTTTTATGAGGGAAGTAACAGTCTAAAGAAAAACATTCCGTACAACTTCTTTTCTTTACATTGTTACTCCCCTGTTTTTTTATATATAAGGGGAGTAACAATCTAAAGAAGTGCCAAAAAACCTACTACCACTATAAAAATGTTGGTTGACTTCTCAAGAAGAAGCGAATCATGAGAAACCTACGACATATCTAATGAGTAATAAGTTAATAAGTGTTAGGTTTCTGAACGAAGTACGAAAAGAAACCTTATACAACGATATAACGGCTGTCTGTCCGTTGGTATGTTTCAATTCATAAACTACTATAGCTAGGAACATGAAATTTGGCACACAGATGCATATCGGCATTTGTGACAACTGTTCACTTTTTGGAGTTTTCACACTTAATATTTCCAAGATGGCGGCCAATATGGTAGGCGACTAAAAAAAGTTTTAGTCACCATGACACGATATATATCAATTTAAAGGTCTTGAAGTGAAGAAAAAGAATATGCAACTATTAACATTTTAACTTAATCGTACAGAAACTGGCGATTATCGCCTCACCTACTTACGTGAAGCGCGCCTTACTAGTCTTAAAGATACCGATTATATTGAAGTAGAGATTACAAAGGTTACCGATCGCTAACCCAGATTATAGTCGGCTAAGTCCAGCTGTCCAAATCTAGAACAAACAGGGCTTACTGGTTCCCAACTGGGTATATAAGGGCCCGCATGGCTTCCTACTCTAACCCTATAGAATCCACGTTCTAACACACTTCCACCTAGTGTACTTTCCCTGCTTCACAACTGTGTGACCTTTTTTTTTCAAAACACTCCAACCCCAATGAAAAGGCGGTAGTTGCATGAACTCCTTTATGTAAATGGTTTTCCCACGCGTGTACTATCTACACCTGTTCATTATGGGACCTTTCACCATTAACAACTTCGCTACTTCAGTTTTTGAACGTGTGTAGAGCGCGCGTTGTGTACAAACGTAATCGCTTTGTTTTTTATATTGGGAATACATACCTTACCTTACTACAAGCTATTAGACTGATAAAATGATGTTATCTTTTTAAAAAATAATATGAATTATATGTTAGACACGTGCAGAGGTTAGTTTAGTAGCTTTTATTGCTTATAATTTTCGCTTATTTTATACTTTCTAGTCGCTTATAATGTTGAAAATTACCTGAGTGTAATAAATGACAAAATATTTAATAAGTAAATATATATATATATATGGTTTTATTCGTTGAAATGTAACTATGCTATTTATTTTTTACCGAGATATGTAAAAAGTAATCATTGCCGAACAAGGTCATCATCAAAATACTGAAGACCATGAAATGTTAAATAAACATCGCACGACGGGAAAAAGAGCTGAATAGAGCATACTTCGACGGTTTTATGCTTTTAAAATCCATAGTATTTAATACAATATTACAATTTTATTTTATTTTTACCTTATTTTTTACTTTTTCATATATAAAGGAAACATATTATGGCACAAAAATTTAATTTTGAGGGATATGAACGTTTTTAAGGTCCCCTGAATCCAAAAAAGGGGTTTAAAAAAAAGTGTATGTGTGGATGTCGTCTATATGCAGAACTGTGAAACCTAAACTATTAGACCAATTTTCACGAAATTTGTCATACATGTTCAGAAAAACCCATACCTCCAGGTCATTGAGGGCACTACCCCCTATCCAAAAAAAAACTCTGAAAATGACGAGAAAAAAATTATCTCAGAAACGGTTGTGACGATTTTTATTAAGAAATTATAAATTGAAGTCCATTTAGAAACGATTATAATGAGTTTTTACTTTCTATTATACGTATTATATGTAAGAGAAAGTATTGTGAAGGCGCGATAATTAGATGTTTATCAATTAAACTCTCTGAACCAGCTAGACGATTTTAAGAAGCAACAGCTGGCTATTTATACTATAAAATAATGGCAAGGACGTGCAGAAGATGTTAACTGACTTTAGAGAATTGTAGTTTAACCAATTAATGGTAGCATCGTTAAATTATCATTCAGAGATGTGCTTAATAGAATAGGCGAGGACTAGAATGTAGGATGAGTGTCTGTCCGTTTGTCTGACCAGAACTGACATACAGCCTGACATTCGACACTCCCGAGGTCAACAGTCACAAATGTATTGTTTATAGTATTGGTATCATTGTTACCGGCACGTCGTATTCAGATTGCACATCCTGCCATTGTGTCAGGGCAGACACACCAACAAATCTAAAATACCCTTCTTTTATAATCTTAGTTTGTAACCAACATATTCTTTTGAACTTGTGAAACAACTGGTACATCTTCAACACTTCTGAACTGATATCTTTCTCATCTTATTAACCAGGTGGTAATTAACACAATGGCGCTAGAAGAAGAACCAAACTTAGATGTAGATAAGATGGATTGTCATATGGGTGTCTCTTTATTCATCACTTAAAGATGTCTCCTATACTTTTTTTTAAAGATTTAATTTTTTAATGAATGCGATGTCTAATCAGACACCTGCTTTATAATAATTAAACACAACAAATCACAATTTTATTATTTGCTATAACACTAATCAAAAATGGTTCAACCAAATTTCTATACAGCCCAGGAGATAATGTGAAAAATACCGTCTGACTAACATCAAGCTAGAATTCTGTGTATAAGTTATTCATGTACAAGTGTATTAAATTAAGGGAATTATTGAATAAACATTAAGAATGATGCTTTTTCCATAGGTTAAAAAAGGATTATAAAAAAGCATTAGAGTTGTGGAATGCAAATTTGAGGAATGTGGATTTCAAAAACAGTAAAAATATTTATATTTTGATCTTTATCTTAGCTTACTTTAGACGGTCATAACAAACCTGTAAAAAAGTACAAATGACAACAAAAAACAATCTATATCATAAGGATATTAAATTTCTTATTTCTCTCATATAGTACAGGAGATAGTACGCTGAAAAGTGTCTGACTAAATTCAAACTATACATTTGTTTACATATTAAGCTTTTAATGCCTTTTAAGAATATGTGGTTGGCTATGTTCTTCTGCGGAACATAGCTTGGAAATAGGCATTTGCAAAAAAAGCCTGGTGTAGAGCGGCCATGTCCTGCCCATTTTGATGTACAATATGTTTTTCATGATTCCTAATAATAAATTGGTTAGTAGACTAAAAATCAAGATGATGTTAATTGTCTCTTGCTATAGGTTAGTTATTCAAACAAAAATCAAAATAAAAATGGCTATTTATCTATTGACAAACTAACATCAAATTGATGTTTGGTAAACTAACTAATTTTGTACTCATGATCATGAAAATCCTATTAACGATCAAACAGTCCCATAAACAGTCAAAATGTTTGCGCAAACATTTTGACCGTGTTTGGGGGCCTTTACAAAGCCTCACAATATTGGGCTAAGTAACTCGCGTATATGAAAAAGTTTGTCGGAGTTGTCTCGGACCGATTTTTTAGTGTAGTATAAATTATTTTGAGTATTTTTTTACACAATTAATTATATATATACGATTTTTTTGTAGAGCTACATTATTTTTTAATGAATTCGGTCTATAAAAATGTATGTAACAACAAATAACATTATTTTGTTTTATAATTTTCGTTAGTATTTTATTTTCATTTAAAATTAATAGAGGTATTATTTTATGTACTTTTAATACATAAAAAAATAAACAACAAAAATTGCTACAACTTTTATTATTGATTTATGGTGTTGATAAAAATTTTACAAACCTTTAAGAAGCCCTAAATGAAGTGAAATAAATTCGTTCTAAAAAAATGTATGTAGAAACAAATGTCATATTATTTTGTTTTATAATTTTCGTTAGGATTTTATTTTCATTTAAAATTAATAAAGGTATTATTTTATGTACTTTTAATACATAAAAAAATAAACAACAAAAATTGCTTTAACTTTTATTATTGATTTATGGTGTTGATAAAAATTTTACAAACCTTTAAGAAGCCCTAAATGAAGTGAAATAAAGTAGTTTTTAAAAAAAGAATAGAGAATAAAGAAAATATTTTTTAATTGAATTTAATAGTGGTTTTTCTCACCAAATACTTAAATCAATTTTAGATACGATTGATACGTAATATAAACATTGTATNACAATAATAGCTTGTAAAAGCATAAAATAAGTACATGATAGGATGAGACGATACTATGTGCCAAGCCAATTGACAGACAGTTCAAATTAATCTAGTGCTATAATGTGGACTACTTTCGACAAACTATTCAAATTTTATAATATCAGAAAAGAACTTTTGAAGATACAGGTGTAAATAATAAATGTGTGTTCGTGCGCATGTGGAAGAGAAACAAATGGGCACGGAATATTTAAACATTTACGGGATCAACAATGGGTTAATTTTCACCTACCATCCAAATGTCATTAATACCGGACGTGTAGTTTTTAAGATGTTGGTTCGCAAAAATTGAATGACAGACACGGAACCAAAAATGTTCCCTGGTGTCTGGAACGGATTTCTGTCTTAGGAATTTTTGTAATCGGATACATAAAATATTTTTGTTCTTCAAAACGATCACATAGCTTCCAGCTTCCGTTACCTTCGGTAAACTCGGAAGAAATACGTCATAAATTTGTAAGTTACATCTCATTTATAGTTTACTATAATAGGCATATCACAACCTACGCAAANACAACACTCGCATGCAAAATGCTACTTTCCACACTCGACGAGTAATGTACTATTACATAGTGATATAATATTAATGTAGCTGAGAGTAAATTATACAGCAATATATATTTGAATGTACGATAAATAAATCGGGAATAAATAAGAGTCAAGATATATTATATTATAGGGGGAACGAAAACAGAACATGCGAGCTCCTATGGAAGTCTGAATTCTTGATAGCTAACCGTCAGTTGCGTCGACTCTGCTTCCTTTCGACCTTCGATCCACGAACAAACCCAACTTACGACGAATTTCTAAGGCGCATCCTGCACATTCGCACATCAGATAGCAAGGCGATAAGTAAGACGAGTGGCGGGGTGAATGTGAAATCGGTTCGCTCGTCATTCGCCTCACCGCTCGTAGTGCTCGTGTTCGTGCAAGGGGCTGTTTTATGAGACGAGTCAAAAGATTCGCTTCGACGAAGCGACTCAGTGAGTGTTGTAGACAAATGGTCGGTGTGCGTAAATGAGGACGAACTACGAACGACTCTCGCGAGGGTTGCAGAGTCACGAGCGCGAATGTGTAAATGCGCTTTACGATTGTAAATAGTCTGCTAATTATTGCGGCACATAGC
>KZ651624.1:183953-199281 GCA_001010745.2 Gerris buenoi
GTTTCATCGCACACCTATTACCCCAATTTTGAACCTCTTCCTGTCATTCAATCTTCTCCAAATTTTGCACATAGAAACAACTAAGGTGAAGAATACAGGAACCAAAATAATAATAATAATAAAAAAACAAAAAGGCGTCATATTTCTTTGCTTTTTAAGTTTCATCGCACACCTATTATCCCAATTTTGAACCACTTCCCATCATTAAATCTTCCCCAAATTTTGCACATAGAAACAACTAAGGTGAAGAATACAGAAAAAAAAAATGTACATAAGACCAGTTTTTAAAAATGGAATTTTTAAATTAATTATTTTTGTGATACTTTTTGATGAAATATTCGATAATAATCAAATGATACCCACGAAAACTAATAAATGGAAAACACTGGGCTTGGGCTAAGTAATTATGAAATCGTGTATGAGAAAGTTTGTCTGAGTTGTCTCGGAGAGATTTTTTTATTTCATACCCCAAACAAATATAAGATCTTTTTTTTAACTATCACGTAAAGTTAGATACACAAACTAGGCCTAGACCCTCTCTCTTAAAGTGTCCTGGACAGGAAAGTAAAGCAGTGAACATAAAAAACTTAAATAACGAATGAAAAAAAAAAAAGAATTNTTACCCGTTTTATGTACCAGCAGCGCGAAGAGACATTGTGAGTCCGTCCAAGGAAGCCACATATTCTGATGCGAGAGATCAAGGAGTTAGAACCACATAGGAGGTAGTTCGTTCCCTAACTCAAACAAAGGCACCGCTAATATAACAGATCCCACTAATTAATACCGAAGTCTCATCGTGTGCGTGTGTTAATAATTACATATAATCTCATATCAACAGAGTTATTATAATGTGAATATAGGCCATTAAGCCTACACCTTTTGTACTAATAATTATATTAACAAATATCCTTTTTCAACATTCAACACTTTGATTTAAATTTATTGAAATATGTACATAGTACATTAATTTAGAAATTTTTATAATTAATACCATAAATATTTAGTATTGATTTAAAGCAACTGACNCTTTACATATATCATAAAGCTAGTGACTTTTTACTTTACATATATCATAAAGCTAGTGACTTTTTACTTTACATATATCATAAAGCTAGTGACTTTTTACTTTACATATATCATAAAGCTAGTGACTTTTTACTTTACATATATCATAAAGCTAGTGACTTTTTACTTTACATATATCATAAAGCTAGTGACTTTTTACTTTACATATATCATAAAGCTAGTGACTTTTTACTTTACATATATCATAAAGCTAGTGACTTTTTACTTTACATATATCATAAAGCTAGTGACTTTTTACTTTACATATATCATAAAGCTAGTGACTTTTTACTTTACATATATCATAAAGCTAGTGACTTTTTACTTTACATATATCATAAAGCTAGTGACTTTTTACTTTACATATATCATAAAGCTAGTGACTTTTTACTTTACATATATCATAAAGCTAGTGACTTTTTACTTTACATATATCATAAAGCTAGTGACTTTTTACTTTACATATATCATAAAGCTAGTGACTTTTTACTTTACATATATCATAAAGCTAGTGACTTTTTACTTTACATATATCATAAAGCTAGTGACTTTTTACTTTACATATATCATAAAGCTAGTGACTTTTTACTTTACATATATCATAAAGCTAGTGACTTTTTACTTTACATATATCATAAAGCTAGTGACTTTTTACTTTACATATATCATAAAGCTAGTGACTTTTTACTTTACATATATCATAAAGCTAGTGACTTTTTACTTTACATATATCATAAAGCTAGTGACTTTTTACTTTACATATATCATAAAGCTAGTGACTTTTTACTTTACATATATCATAAAGCTAGTGACTTTTTACTTTACATATATCATAAAGCTAGTGACTTTTTACTTTACATATATCATAAAGCTAGTGACTTTTTACTTTACATATATCATAAAGCTAGTGACTTTTTACTTTACATATATCATAAAGCTAGTGACTTTTTACTTTACATATATCATAAAGCTAGTGACTTTTTACTTTACATATATCATAAAGCTAGTGACTTTTTACTTTACATATATCATAAAGCTAGTGACTTTTTACTTTACATATATCATAAAGCTAGTGACTTTTTACTTTACATATATCATAAAGCTAGTGACTTTTTACTTTACATATATCATAAAGCTAGTGACTTTTTACTTTACATATATCATAAAGCTAGTGACTTTTTACTTTACATATATCATAAAGCTAGTGACTTTTTACTTTACATATATCATAAAGCTAGTGACTTTTTACTTTACATATATCATAAAGCTAGTGACTTTTTACTTTACATATATCATAAAGCTAGTGACTTTTTACTTTACATATATCATAAAGCTAGTGACTTTTTACTTTACATATATCATAAAGCTAGTGACTTTTTACTTTACATATATCATAAAGCTAGTGACTTTTTACTTTACATATATCATAAAGCTAGTGACTTTTTACTTTACATATATCATAAAGCTAGTGACTTTTTACTTTACATATATCATAAAGCTAGTGACTTTTTACTTTACATATATCATAAAGCTAGTGACTTTTTACTTTACATATATCATAAAGCTAGTGACTTTTTACTTTACATATATCATAAAGCTAGTGACTTTTTACTTTACATATATCATAAAGCTAGTGACTTTTTACTTTACATATATCATAAAGCTAGTGACTTTTTACTTTACATATATCATAAAGCTAGTGACTTTTTACTTTACATATATCATAAAGCTAGTGACTTTTTACTTTACATATATCATAAAGCTAGTGACTTTTTACTTTACATATATCATAAAGCTAGTGACTTTTTACTTTACATATATCATAAAGCTAGTGACTTTTTACTTTACATATATCATAAAGCTAGTGACTTTTTACTTTACATATATCATAAAGCTAGTGACTTTTTACTTTACATATATCATAAAGCTAGTGACTTTTTACTTTACATATATCATAAAGCTAGTGACTTTTTACTTTACATATATCATAAAGCTAGTGACTTTTTACTTTACATATATCATAAAGCTAGTGACTTTTTACTTTACATATATCATAAAGCTAGTGACTTTTTACTTTACATATATCATAAAGCTAGTGACTTTTTACTTTACATATATCATAAAGCTAGTGACTTTTTACTTTACATATATCATAAAGCTAGTGACTTTTTACTTTACATATATCATAAAGCTAGTGACTTTTTACTTTACATATATCATAAAGCTAGTGACTTTTTACTTTACATATATCATAAAGCTAGTGACTTTTTACTTTACATATATCATAAAGCTAGTGACTTTTTACTTTACATATATCATAAAGCTAGTGACTTTTTACTTTACATATATCATAAAGCTAGTGACTTTTTACTTTACATATATCATAAAGCTAGTGACTTTTTACTTTACATATATCATAAAGCTAGTGACTTTTTACTTTACATATATCATAAAGCTAGTGACTTTTTACTTTACATATATCATAAAGCTAGTGACTTTTTACTTTACATATATCATAAAGCTAGTGACTTTTTACTTTACATATATCATAAAGCTAGTGACTTTTTACTTTACATATATCATAAAGCTAGTGACTTTTTACTTTACATATATCATAAAGCTAGTGACTTTTTACTTTACATATATCATAAAGCTAGTGACTTTTTACTTTACATATATCATAAAGCTAGTGACTTTTTACTTTACATATATCATAAAGCTAGTGACTTTTTACTTTACATATATCATAAAGCTAGTGACTTTTTACTTTACATATATCATAAAGCTAGTGACTTTTTACTTTACATATATCATAAAGCTAGTGACTTTTTACTTTACATATATCATAAAGCTAGTGACTTTTTACTTTACATATATCATAAAGCTAGTGACTTTTTACTTTACATATATCATAAAGCTAGTGACTTTTTACTTTACATATATCATAAAGCTAGTGACTTTTTACTTTACATATATCATAAAGCTAGTGACTTTTTACTTTACATATATCATAAAGCTAGTGACTTTTTACTTTACATATATCATAAAGCTAGTGACTTTTTACTTTACATATATCATAAAGCTAGTGACTTTTTACTTTACATATATCATAAAGCTAGTGACTTTTTACTTTACATATATCATAAAGCTAGTGACTTTTTACTTTACATATATCATAAAGCTAGTGACTTTTTACTTTACATATATCATAAAGCTAGTGACTTTTTACTTTACATATATCATAAAGCTAGTGACTTTTTACTTTACATATATCATAAAGCTAGTGACTTTTTACTTTACATATATCATAAAGCTAGTGACTTTTTACTTTACATATATCATAAAGCTAGTGACTTTTTACTTTACATATATCATAAAGCTAGTGACTTTTTACTTTACATATATCATAAAGCTAGTGACTTTTTACTTTACATATATCATAAAGCTAGTGACTTTTTACTTTACATATATCATAAAGCTAGTGACTTTTTACTTTACATATATCATAAAGCTAGTGACTTTTTACTTTACATATATCATAAAGCTAGTGACTTTTTACTTTACATATATCATAAAGCTAGTGACTTTTTACTTTACATATATCATAAAGCTAGTGACTTTTTACTTTACATATATCATAAAGCTAGTGACTTTTTACTTTACATATATCATAAAGCTAGTGACTTTTTACTTTACATATATCATAAAGCTAGTGACTTTTTACTTTACATATATCATAAAGCTAGTGACTTTTTACTTTACATATATCATAAAGCTAGTGACTTTTTACTTTACATATATCATAAAGCTAGTGACTTTTTACTTTACATATATCATAAAGCTAGTGACTTTTTACTTTACATATATCATAAAGCTAGTGACTTTTTACTTTACATATATCATAAAGCTAGTGACTTTTTACTTTACATATATCATAAAGCTAGTGACTTTTTACTTTACATATATCATAAAGCTAGTGACTTTTTACTTTACATATATCATAAAGCTAGTGACTTTTTACTTTACATATATCATAAAGCTAGTGACTTTTTACTTTACATATATCATAAAGCTAGTGACTTTTTACTTTACATATATCATAAAGCTAGTGACTTTTTACTTTACATATATCATAAAGCTAGTGACTTTTTACTTTACATATATCATAAAGCTAGTGACTTTTTACTTTACATATATCATAAAGCTAGTGACTTTTTACTTTACATATATCATAAAGCTAGTGACTTTTTACTTTACATATATCATAAAGCTAGTGACTTTTTACTTTACATATATCATAAAGCTAGTGACTTTTTACTTTACATATATCATAAAGCTAGTGACTTTTTACTTTACATATATCATAAAGCTAGTGACTTTTTACTTTACATATATCATAAAGCTAGTGACTTTTTACTTTACATATATCATAAAGCTAGTGACTTTTTACTTTACATAATATGTCATAAAAATTGAGCCTTTTTTACCTTGCGTATATTATATAGCTGTTGCCTTTTTAGGGTTTCGTTCGTACAACCTAAAAAAGAAACCCTTCTAGTTTCGTTCCTGTGTCTGTCTATCTGTCACTGTACGGTTTTAATAACTTATGAATCAAAAGAGATAAAAACCGTAATAAAAAGATCGTTTTGACGCGTACACAGGAAAAATATAGCGAATTCAAAACTATCAGCTGTTCAAATCCAAAATGGCGGATAATTCATGTACCACGAAAATTTATTATTTTAAATTTTGAGTGGGGTATCAAATGCGAAAGGTATTGAAGAGCAGATTACAAAAATATATAACACTTGTGGAAATGTTTAATTTTCCATGCCTTTTTGTACAATTTTACGGCAATCAATCCTAATTCTTTAAAAATTAAATGAGCACTTTTAAAGATGTAGGTGAGGTTTAAAGAAATGTATGTTTGTGCACACATGGAAGAGAAACAAAGGGGCGCAGAAGTTGAAGCTTATTTGGGATCAATAATGGGCTATTTATGGCCTATGTCTATACTATCCGTAAATTTCATTAAAATCGGAAGAAGTAGTTTTTAAGATATGCTAATATGCAATAATTGAACGGCAGACTTGACCAAAATTTTTCCCTGATGTCTGTTTTGGAATTTTAGAAATCGGAGACATAAAAATATTTCGTTCTTTGGAACGATCACTTAGCTTCCGTTATCTTCGGCAAGTTTGGATGCAAACATTCTTTAATTCTGTTATCAGTCAATTCTCACTCCATACTCTGTACATTTCTGTATTCGTATCAGAGCTAATCGAGATGACAATGATGATGACCTAACAATAGATAAAAAGCGCGCTTTGGGGCAATATAACTAACTATTCGTAATTCGTAATGGATTTATGGATTTTTTTAAAACATTTTCGAGCCTAAAATAATAGATTGTGCGCTAAGGTAGTTAAATTGGTACTGCTACGGATACTATTCTTTCTAGAAATACAATTTTATAGAATAATTTTATACTTGGAATAATTTTTTTACAGAAAAAGTTCACTTGTAAGTACTCTTTTAAGATTGTGTTTGTAAAGAAGGTACAAAAACCGTGTACGTAGAGTCTCGGTCATATGAGGGAACGGTATCGAAATGAGAACTCAAGCTCTCTAACGGGAAACTTAAGAACTATAGCTGTCTCCTAGGTCAACACACCGTCACCTATCAGTCCTACATACTCACTAAGCCTATGACATCATTCCTTACAACGGCTAATCCTAATCCTACATATGTAATCTTCTTGCTTAATCCTAAATCCACTTTATCTAACTCTAGTTCGAACAAATGGGTAATCCTATTTACCAGGTTTTCTTTTAAGAGATACATTATCTAAAGAATAGGGTCAAAATAGGTTATGAATCATTATAAAATGTACCCTTTTTGCATTACAAGGACTTTATTTTAAGGAATGGAACCATCTTTCACTAACCATCTTCAACCATTCTGAACCATCTTCAAAATACTCAACACCAAGTGTTGAGTATTTTGAACGCTACTGAGTATGTTAACTAAAGACCTACTAAAAGAATAATGAATATAACAATATTGCATGGTTATAGGTTTAGTGGTACCAAAGATATCGAGAAGAGTCAGTCACTCCATCAGAGGATTTTATATAATATAGTTTGAATAAAATTATAATTATTATTAACAATGGGAGACAGACACAGAAAAATAGACTCCAGCGCCGGGACTTGAACCACGGGTCTCTATATTAATAAAAAAAAGCTAAATTTTATAAATTATTAATTCGGGATTAGATATCGTCACTGACAGAGGAAATTATTCTTCAGTGTAACTCAGTTAGTAGAGCGCAATACTGGAAATATAGAGGCCCGTGGTTAAAGTCCCGGCGCTGGAGTCTATTTTTCTCTGTCTGCCTCCCATTGTTAATAATAATTATAATTTGATTTAAATTAAAATATAACTTTCCGTAGTATGAATACTACCAAAAACTTAAAAAGGAAATATAGTTTGTTTTTCTTCTAATAGAGTCAAACCTTAACTTTCGCGATAGTACGGTCCCAAAAAACACCGCGAATATTAAGTCATTAAATGTATGGGGAAATGAAAGGTTAAGTGTATGGGGTGAAGTCAAATTCATACTATAACACCATTAGTTTCAAAACATATTTTAATTTTTTGGGGGTGAATCCTACTTAAACAAATAAACAGTAATATAACAAATATGCAACAAATAATATAACAGATATAACAGTAATATAACAAATTTATAAAAATCATTAAAATTATTTAACAAAATTAACATTTCAAACTTTCGTGTCTGATTTTTTCCCCCCGCTTTTTAGAGTAGCTTCAATATAGCTATCAGGTACGCGAATGTTAAACTTAACTCACAAAGAAATCCTCGCGAATAGAGAAATTCGCGAATGTTAAGGATTGACTGAATACTGATAAGTAAAGCTCTTTATGTTATATACTCTTACATCAATAAAAAGTTCAGATCTACATTAAGATGCTAGAATAAAGATTGCTGAAGATGTTTCCAGAGGACTTACTCAGACACCTCATTTTCCTTTCCGCATTACAATTGTTGGATGATTTTGTTAACTTATTGATAAGTGTAGAAAGAACTTCAAGGATTAAAATGTCAAAGATGTTATAAGCATACAAAAGAAATAGATAAGATAATCTAACTGGATATTGCCAAACTTGAAACATATCTCCAAATGATACCTTTCCTCCAGTCTAGTTTACCTGGAATTTCCCAAATTCCCCGGTAAGTTGTTCGTCTTTTGTTTGAACACGTGGTTAGTATTAACAATACTAACTTAAAGCCCCTAGTTTTTTTTCTTCCTTCTTTGCCAGAATCTTAAACTTTAGAAAAATTTCAAACCCTCTAAAAAAAAAAACCATTTTCAAAATACAGTCAGAGTTCTAAAAGCCCACCTGTGGACAGACAATGAAACCACCGTAACCTTTTCGTTCGACGACTTTATCCGCTGAATTACATCCTTAGACTAAAGGGGGTTTCCACAAGGCTATCATAGATGTATACAACTGTTTTGGATTTATCATTTTTAGGTTTTTTTTTCAGAATAAAAATGAACAGATGTTTTTCCCAATGATTTTTATACTTTAAGGATCTGTGGGAATCCAGATTTTAAAAGAAGATCCTAAGCTAAAATCCCTTTTCTTNTAAATTGAATATACAGGTGATTCAGATAAAAACTGTCATTTTCCAAATTAGCTAAAAATGGAGGTAATGCAAAAATAATGTCAACAGATTAAGTAGGCTATGACATTATTCATAAATATCAACAAACGATAAATCGTTAAAATTTATGAATGAAATATTGCATCAGGTAAATGGCGTCCTTCGCGACTAGCATACTCGATGAGGCGTCTGGGAAAAATGTTGTCCATATTTTTTTCTGCAATATTTCCCTCAGAATCGCGATGAGTATTTAAAGGATGGCTTTTTTTTACCATTATGACTTGGCTAGACTTCCTGGAACAGGCTTTCCGCAAACGGGGTATCGACCCTAGAAATGCCAGGACAATGGCTTCTGATGGGAAGAACTGAGAACTGGCGACATATTTGCACATCTACACCGAGAAGTAGAAGAGGATTGGAATAAGTAAAGTTATTTTACCATTACGTGAAATAAGTCGCACAGAAAACATTCGGTAAAGTGTATTCATTTAAATAATAGCAGCATGGGGATGGGGAAGGAGGACTTATGATTCGAAGAGATGACTTCTTCGTAGTTCAGGTTGAAGTAAATTTATCAATAGTTCCATATAACGTTCTAATGTCACTAGATGGCCCCAATGACACTAAATATCGTTATTTGCCAAAGGTCGAGGCACTCGGGAAAACCCAAGGATGTTAAGATGGGGTTTAAGCAAAAAATTGACCCCATGGATGTAAGAGAAATTGGAGAAAAAAATCATACTGCACATACTCCACAACTTTTGAACTGGGACAAATTACCTTCTTTATCAGGTTATAAAATTACTGTATACTTATCTTCATCGACATGCATTATGAAGGGTATATACTATATTTACTCTTGTACCCCGTACTTCCGCCTTCTGGACGTTCCCGCAAAGTTGTAATTTAGCTTTTTTCATGAGCCCCAAAAACCTCTGGACTTCACCCACCAGATTCTGTCATCTTGGGTTTTACAATAACTGCAATTAAAAAGCTCAAAACTTCCAAAATGTATATTTCATATCGTACTTCACCGCACTAAACCAACCGACATTAAGCTGGACAACCATCCTGAACTATGCTATTCTAAAACCGTCAGAATACCACCAATCTCCTATAAGTGTTAAAAAATGTCTAAATCATATCACTAGACCAAAGACCAACCAAACAAATGAGGTGGAAAACAGGTGTTTAGGTGTTTCCGTTTGTAAAATATTTTTAATATTTTCTACAATAAAATTTCTTCACACTCAATGTCCTACGTCCACTACTTCACATCCTGTTTTTAAATAAAACTGACAACTATGACAAAAATTTCACAATGCATTTCAAGCATACAGCCATTAAGTTTTAAAAATCCTCTCAAAAATTTCTTTTTTGGACACCTTTTTGAACAAAATTTTTAATACCTCATTGACTTAAATGGATACCTTTACCTTTAAAGTACACACCTTTCTTTACTTGCTTTTACACTCAATACACAACCCTTTATTGTAAATTCTTTCATTCATACTTTTTTTCCCCGTTCATTGACATTTTGTAAGAATGAATCACCTTGGTTCCATTCATAACGAGTGTATTTGTTAAAGTGGACGAAGGATAGTTACCTACCAAAGGTAGTATTAAACTGACCTTTACTATGGACAAATATAAAAAAAAACATAAAAGGTATATTTACTAAAGGTACCTCCAAGTACTGAAGATACTTAAAAGTATACTTAAACTATACAAAAGTATCTAGTAAATATCCTTTTCATGTAGTAATATACAATTGCAGGTGTCTTGAAAACAATTCATGCACAAAAATGTACAGAGTACCTATGTACACCTGAAGTCAAACAGGTATTTTTCCATTCAGATAATTAAAAAAAAAAGGAAAAACCGTTTTGAAGAACGTACCTTCACAATATTTCAATAATTTAAACAAAGAAACAAAAATTATTGACAATGGTCAGATAAATAATATTAACAATAATAATGCATTTAGCACTTAAGATGTGTATGCTTCTTAGATCACGATCAATATAAATTATCTTCAAATAAAATTATAATTTTCACTTCACACAACATAATGTATAAGATTGATCAGAACTTGTAAATTATGATAGTGATCTTAAGAAATATAAAATAAAAGATAAAGATCATTACATAGCTTAAAGAATATAGTAGCCCGAGGCGAGAAAATAAAAATGTATTACAATTTTCGTTTATTTTTACAAATGTAAGAATATAATTCATGAAAGAGAGAGGTGGGTGTTCGAAAAATTTGAGAGCAATCTCATAAATAATCAGAGTTTGATGTCAAGATAGGTATCATAAATCTGCCTATAACAAAGAATGATAAGAATAAGATAAAATATTTAATAATAGGGATGGGTTTAGACCAGTGATTCCCAAAGTGGGCGATACCGCCCCTTGGATCGGCGCTGGAACTATTCATGGGGCCTATAGTAGCCTCAGGTGCATTTGGGGGTGGTGAAAAAAAATAAGTCCAGCATACGTCGGCACGTTATTTTTAATGTTATAAGCAATTTTATGAAAATACATAAATATCTTTCGTTATATTCACTTTCTGTGATTTTTAATATATAATTTTGTAATTTCTAGCTTCAAGGAGTCTTATTTACATCTTTCTTTGCTATATATATTTTAGGGCATACATAGATGCATGATGCATATATCTTTTTGTTTTGTTGCCTTGAAGTAACGTAGATTAATGACTTAAGAACGTAGATTTCCAAGTGACCTTCGCTCGAAAGCACGGTACGTGTGAACCAATTACCCTAAACCAAATCCTTATTCCTCATTCCAATTCTATCCGCTACCTGGGGCTACACTTAAATCGTCGCCTAACGTGGGCACATGACACTAAGCATATACGTCAAACATGCAGTACAAGCTATAAACTCCTACACAGACTCTTACACAACACATCTAAACTCAACATGCAGAAAAAAGTACTTATTTGTAACACAATAATTAAGCCCACATGGACTTATGGCATAGAACTCTGGGGTTGCACCAAGCTCTCCAATTCCTATCGTATCTAATCTCTCCAATCCAAGATCCTAAGAAAAATATCTTACGCTCCATTCTTTGTATACAATTTTATCCTTTAAAACGACCTCAAAGTACCCTTTGTCCGAGAATTAGTCATATCCAGATACAAATCATTCCACGATTCCCTTTCCGACCATTCTTATGCACTAATCCACTAATCCAAAGTCTGGTTTCCCGGTCCATTCCTGACAATCCTACTAGAAGCCTGAGTGGCCGCGAGACCTCTTAGATAACTAAAATACATGTATTTCTATTTTATTTAATTTATTTTAATTTCTTTACATCAATAAAATCTGTCTCATTCAGTAAGTTTTATCACTGGATAGTTTCTTACATTATGGCACTTCAAGTCACACATTCTTAGATCTTTATTGCTTATACTTAAAACAATTCAATTATTATGTATTTTAGTTACAGTATTCAAATAAAAGTTTTTTTGTTTTTTTTTTCAAAAAAAAACCGAGGAAGCTGGGAAATTTTTTCCTGAAAAGGTAGCGATAGGCCAAGTTAGCTCGGGAACTATACTGGTCTTGACCGGTCCTCTAGAAAGAATGGTGCGTACACGCAACACGACGGATACTAAAGTACAATACCGATTTATTTAGTTGTTGTTCGGACACCAGATAAGTTAGATGTTTAATAAAATCCTAAGTGATGATCACATCAAACAGATTTGTAAAATTTCCAATCTCCTGCCCTGTTAATAACTTAATTTCTGATTGAAAAAGAGAGTAAATTCAATATAATTAAATATTAAATTACAATAATTAAGTTTATGAACACCTTCTTCATCATATAATCGTATATGCAAGAGAAATAATCAAAATAACTTAAGATGTTTTATTCATGTCTTAAGGAATGAACTCGAAAAGGAAGCCATAGCAAAACGCACTAAGTTAAAAAATATATTCTGTCACAGAAAAAAGAAGAGACTAGAATGGAAGAATACCATTCAGAAAGTATGTAGAGAACGTGACGATTCCAAGGGACAAGAAAGAGTTCTTTGCCAATGTAGAATAGTGAACATGTCCGTCACATGATGATTATTGATAAAGACACATTTATTGTTCTACTGCCAAGAAATTTAAGGAGGGAAGTATATGGTTCGGAACCAGGGAATAACAAGCAATTAGTGCAAATTGATTGGCACCAATTGCTCTTCATTTGCATAGCATCAAAGAATCGGTGCAAATAATTTTTTCGACACGGTGAAAGGATTGCACATGATTACATAATGCATCCTAAAAAAAAGTTACCAATTTATTCTCTCTCTATCAATACACAAGTAAAAAATTCAAGTAGTAAGGATATTTTTGGTTTGTACTTAGTACTTAATTAGTACATACCATTTTTTTCGCAGATTGTGTCATAAAATCCAATGGTGCATGGTGATTAGTCGTAAATATACTATGCTCTGAATATATATACTATAAGCTCTGATAACATTTTATAATAAAATATTTACTTCAGCACTCCAACTGGCGAAATATAGTACTGAAATTGAAAAACCTATTAATGTAATCAAAGATGCTTTAGCTTTTGGCATTGACTGCATTATAGCAAACAGTTCAACCAACCTTTAAAACTCCTCCTCTGAAAACGTACATGAGAACTCATGTTGCAAAAGGCAGCATAGTTTTCCGGTATATAAGAAATTCGATTTTGGTCCGATAGGAGCTCTGATAAATTTGTGTATAAAATGTTTACTTCAGCGCTCCTATTGGCGATATATAGAACTAAAACGTGAAAATCTAGCTACCTCCTGGTACAGTGTTTTTTTCAAAATTTACTTCAGCACTTCAATTGGCGAAATGCATTACTAAGTGATGTCCCCATGGTAATGGCATGTGGGGTAATTATAGTTAAGAGTATTTTAGCCTTGACTGGAGACGAGAGTTTCACAGATTTAGCTCGACTATGTAGGGTGAAAGCCAGATGCAGGACACGCGGTCTGTTTAATCCCATAGCGTTCGGTTTCTATTTCCGAGGATGCTTGTTGTGGGAGTACTTGTGGTTCGGTTGTTGATGTTGTTGCTATAAGATTTAAGAAGTTGGCCAGATCACCCAGATCTCTCCAGATCTTTAGACCAGATCTCTCCCTAAAGCCAGGCCAGACTTCCTCGGGCCAGAACTACGAATCGGAAAGCAACCAGACACATCTTTACAAATCTAAGGGGGAACCGCCTTCAGGGAAATCTCAGCGACAAAAGCCAGTCTCTGCCCACTCTTGGATTCCAAACCCTGTTCTCACCCCTTCTCCTTTGTATAAAACACGCTCTGCCAGAAATGACACAGAAGCGAATATAACAACATCCAAACATGACTTAAGTACTAACTAACCATAAATGCTCTTTGTTAATATTTTATACTGATTTAAAAGTACACACCAATAAGTCAAAACGTAAAACATTTTCTTTAATCAATTTAAATAGTATATTCAGTTTTAGGATTCGTTGTTAATTAATCTATTATGTATGCAAATTACCGGCTTATTCGCAACAACTACGAGTGGATACGAGTTAGATGCTAATGAAAAATACAGAATTTCATAAATATTATTATTTCTCCCGAACAGTTCTCTCAATTGTATATGAAAATCACGTATTGCTAATGAATCTTACGAAGGACTAACAGAGATAATCTCATCAGAGAGAACTAACTAGTTTATACTAGTTAGTTTCATATAATGGAACTTAATAAGGACAAAAAGAAAATCTCATTAGAGTTAACTAACTAATTTAAAATAACTATTTTCAATTAGTTAGTTCCCCAAAGATGTGATTTTCTCTGATTGTCCTTAGGAAGTTCACATATATTCCTATATATAAATACGAATACGTTATATTATATTCATATAGATACATTAATTAATTTAAAATTCTTTATTAATTAATCATAAAGTATAAGTGTATACAACGTACACACTTATATATATTACATTAAATTACTAGCTGGCAAATCGGCTTAAGTCGACCAAAAATCAAGTTGATGTTAATTTGTTAAATAGGTAAGTTACTCAAATATTCCTTTAATCAAAGTGGGTTCCAATCAAGTGACAAACTAGCATTAACTTGATTTTCGGTCTAATAACTAATTTTGCACTCAGGATCAAGAAAAGCACATTGTCCAACAAAATGGGGAGGAACATAACCGATCTGCACCAGTTACTTTTTTTCAAATGCCTATTGCTAAGCTATACTCCCGCATACGAACTTAGCCAACAACATATTCTTTAAAGGCACAACAAGATTAACATATTCTTATCTTTTGAGTCTTCAGGGGTTTTTTAAAAAGTTAAAATTAATAAAAAAGAAAGCTAACAATTTGCTGTTTTATATATTAATATTTATTTGGTAATATTTCATCTCCTATTTGAGACATTTTCAAAACCTGAAAATTAACAATTTAAAATTACAATCGATCTTTTACAATAATAAAATAAAAATTATACATATAGAAATGAATTAACTATAAATTATATTAAATTGGTCATGCTGAGTTATAAAA
>KZ651624.1:203377-222699 GCA_001010745.2 Gerris buenoi
GTCCGAAATATTTACAGATACTCAGGACATCTGCACATAACAATAACAGTCGGCAGTGTGTCAATTAAAATTGTATATATATAGTCTAAAATCCAACAAAATAACAACTACATATATTAAAAAAAAAAAAAAAAACCTATGCCATGTGGTAAAGAGTTTATTATATATTAGAAATTAGTTGGATAATTTAAGATATGTCTGTACATTGATCAGAATTGAAAAATTATTCATTTCATACCAATAACCAAAAAGGCCTTAACATTTTTTCTGTCTGTCACTCTGTAAGCAAATAATCGTATGTCTGTCGCCACAGGCTCAACATTAAAGGCAACAAAAATGGCTTAACTAACCCATGGCGCATGTTGTAGGCTTGATTTTTGTTTTTATTAAAAAAAATAAATAAATAAGTAGGATCTGCAAAATTGACATTTTTTAAAAAATAAAACACGCTTTAAAAAGTTTCAAAGCAATTTCGCTTATTGATTTTTGTTACATCAATCAATAAAAAAATAAATAATAATAATAATAAAACCACAATTTCCTATATTTTACAAAACTTCCGAATAAATAGTATGATGATTTCCTATCATTTTTTGTTTTTACGTTCACACTGTTCATATCTTCCTGTAAACTGTTTTTGCATACTTTTTAATAGGATTTTATTTAAAATTAATTAATTCTAAACTTATTTGATTGCGTTTACTTTTTCTTAAAAAATGTGCAGGATATGTACTTTATTTATAATAATCGAACGGATATATTATAGTCTTGATTATTTAATATGATGGCTTTGGAAACGAAGCAATTTAGGCACTTTATTTCATTTCTTGGCCCATATGATTACAGGAAACAGCCACTAATGCCTAGCATGAGCCCAGCGTTAGTCGTAGGGAGGAGAATAGTATAATATATGCATCTATTTAGAAAACAAATCTCTTCAATAACTAATAACCAGTTCACTGATAAATCATGTAATGATCATTACATACTATATTAATAAATATCATCAATTGTGGTTTCTACATTAGCTCTATTTAGTATTACCACAATAATATATTAGAAATTGTTCCTTGCAGTATTCAATTCTGGAGTAGTTGGGCCCATTAAAGGAATTAAAAAGCTCACTTTTGCCAATATTTCGTCCCTCCTTGGGCCATTCTGTTACCACAATGTTTTAAAAACCTACAGTATCGCAAATTCTACAAAAATACAATTTTCCTTCCCAGCAAGTAAATTTTTGACAAAGGATTAGTTAATCAGCTTCATTTATTAGAAGAACAAATTTAATATTATTATAATAGGCAAAGAATATTGGAAATAGGAACACAACAAATTTAGTTTAGTGAAATAAAATCGGCACTTCTTTATCTTTACATTGTTACTTCCCTTATCTATATATATAAAATCCAAATACCACTCACTGACTGACTGACTGACACATCACGATATCTCTGAAACCACTGGACCTACGACCATGAAATTTTGTAGGTGTGTTCCTCTTTCCTCCTAGGTGCTCGCTAAAAATCATTTTTAAAATCCGCCATCTTGATTCAAGATGGCGGCCATTTATATACAAAATTCGACAAGACGATATCTCCTGAANTATTACCAAATAAATATTAATATATAAAAAAGCAAATTGTTAGCTTTCTTTTTTATTAATTTTAACTTTTTTAAAAACCCCTGAAGACTCAAAAGATAAGAATATAAATATATTAAAGGGGACAACTAATAAAGAAAATTAAAAAAACAAGATTAACTTTTACATAAATTTCTAGATTGATGTTAGTCAGACAATTGTTCGCACACTATCTTCTGGAATATAAGAAGATATTACATTTGTTTTTATCGACAAAAGTAAGCTAAGATAAAACTAAAATCATTTTTAATGTTTTTGAAATCCACATTCCTCCAATTTGCTCTTAAAATGTCATTCACATTATTCAACCCTAACTTATAATCTTAAGTTAATCCATGACTGGTTCATAAGCCAACCAGGGTTATTTGCATTCCACAACTAATGCTTTTTTTAATCCTTTTTTAAAAGCATCATTCTTAATGTATATTAGTAATAATTCTACCCATCTTTTATAAATAGGTTCATCCTTTTACTGAATTATGCACTAATCCTGAACCTTTTTCCCCTATTTTTTTTTTTTTTTTTTTTTTTTTTTTTTTTTTTTTTTTTTTTTTTTTTTTTTTTTTTTTTTTTTTTTTTTTTTTTNTAAAAAATATAAAGACGGATGTTTTAAACAAACTACAATACAATTAAATGAAATCGGAAACACATTAGTATAATATTTGGCTAATAGATTTTCGTTTCAATTTAGTCAAGACAATAATCCGTGTATTTATTTTTTAGTCCCATTTTCTCAAGCCGGTCTGACTTCAAAAGAAATTGTGAAATAGTAAACTAATAACAATATATATATATATATACATAACTGGGGACTTCTTTAGATTGTTACTCCCCTACGTTGTTTTAGAATATAAATGACTAAATAACTATTAAGGAACAGGGCGATGTACAGTCCAATGTACTTTGGGACAAAGGAATATCTTACTTCTGTTTTGATAAGGTGAGTAACAGTCTAAAGAAGAATATTCCGTACATCTTTTTTAGATTGTTACTCTCCTCTGGTATTTTATATAAGGAGAGTAACAATCTAAAGAAGTGCCTATAACAAACAATAACTACAAATTAATAACTACAGAAGGGGATAAACGTGTTTTAATGTAGATCTGAAAGTGTTCATATAAATAATTATGACTAGATTGGCAAAGGTAGAAAGTAAAACAAATATATTGTCACCAATATTTATATTAAAATTCACAAACACGTTTCGACTATTCAACATATAATATCACCTTCAGTGAGTATTAACTAAGTAAAAGGGAATTCTGTACTAAGCTAACTATTTTACAAACTTTTATGACAAACTAATAGTACAAGGTGGGGGTAGACTAGGTCTGTGTGGTTAGAAGGATTACGGAAGGAACAACGTGAGCGATGAAGTTGAGACTGACGTTTGTAAATTGTAATATAAAATTGTGGTTAAAATATTGTTGTGCTACTTTTTACCAATCTCTCTAGTCATAATTATGATGTGGTACCACAAAATATCAGTCACAACCACCAATTATTTGTTCATATAAATAGTTCATTTTTTATTAACTTATCCTTTTTAAAAGGTTATTCAAGAAATATTCACTCAAAGAGGGAATAATAGCTTGCGTCTCCGGAGTCATTAGTCAATATCTTATAAATAATAAAGTGGAACTAGGCTCTTTTTAACAGTATACAAGTATTTAGCAAAATTTCACACTGTATACGAGTGAAATGGACCTCCAAAAACGGTGTCCGGGAAAAATTTCGAAATTCGACCATTCTTTAAACTTGAATTTTAACAGTAGAATTGTACATCTGAAGTTTTCAAAACATTAAGGGATGGGGGAATAATTATTAAAGGGGAGGGGTAATACGTTTATTATCGGGCTGAATTGGATGAGATGACTTAAAAAATTCCTTTTCGAGTTCTAATAGGTTTTATTGTAGGGATAAATTGCTGCATTTTGTTGTATTTCCTGTCAGGAAACATTTTAAATTTTTTTTTCTTTGAGTTAAAATTAATTAAAAGATCAATCACTTAACTATAACTAAATTGCCTGAAATTGAGGTAGAACACTGAAAGATTTCTAAAGGAATCCAATGAAACTTTCGGTCCACGTAAAATAATTCTTTTATAATTTTTCGAAAAAGATTTCGGCCTTTAAAGGCCCATCATTAGTGCCTATTTGTAAAACTCAGCCTTTAACATAATATGGAATCTCAATCATCATATCTGTTTATTAATAGAATTCTAGTTCTTTCATGGTCATCATATAAGTTAAGACAATAATGGGCAGAGACCAAAGCCGTATTTCTACAAACCAACATATCTTGAAGGGTTGAAATAAAAAATTCTCTCCACGTAAAAAATATTTTAATAAAATTCACAGCAGCTTTCAGCTACTATGGGGACATCATCAGTGACAAAAAATTGAAAAATGTTAATTAAAACAATAGCAGATGGAAGTGCAGTGAGTTATTCTAACACAGCAACCGGTACAAGACAAAGAGAAAAGGCAAAGAGTTACGTCGAACCCTCGGGAACACCCTCAACTACCGATTACCCTATTACTGCTCTGAATTTTATTTTAAAAAAATTATGTGTAGAGACTTTTTATCTTTACACTTCATTAATGACTAACACTTCATATCTTAACTAACATATCTTGAATTCGAATTCTAAACAAGTGGGATATGTTTTGTTTATACATTGAAGGCCACATTAAGTACATTTATTAATGGGTCAATTCCATGTCTAGTAATAACCTAATGTTCTATTACTATAAGGACGTAAAAAAGGTCAAAATTAGTCATATTAAGCTAACCTTTTTAAACATAGATTAAAAAATGGCTAAATTTAATTTGATCTAGTTCACTATATTAGGTTTTTAAATTAATAACCAGCCTTGAGCTAAATATAAACTGGAGTTTGAAAATAAAATTAATTAAGTCAGGTCATGTTTTAAGAAATAAGAAAGAAAATATCGAGTTAATCTAAATCAGCTGGGTTCTAAAAAACTGTTAATACTCATACTAATCTTTTTCGCCAATGGTTTAAAAAGGGATATTTGGATAATCCGGCGGAAAAAAAAAATCTGTAGACCAGATGTCCAATGTTCTTAAAGGGGTTGTCTTGTTAGCTGAAAGTAGACCCGTAAAGTAAAAAAAGAAGAAAAATGTGTGTATACAGATGTTATTTTTTCCCAAGAAGGCTACGAATGAACCTGAGTGCTTTGGATACGTTATGTTGGTTACAATAGACACTCCTTGTTGCTTAAGGACTCACGTGCGCTCGGTAAGCTATTCTTCAGCAAGGAATAGACAGAAGTGGGGGGAGATGTTTAAAAAAACCATATGATTCCATGTTTGTGTACACGATAAAAACACGTGGGGGTTTTTGATAGTGACAGTAGTTCAACATAGAAATCTTCTCTACAATGTCCATTCATAGTTTGTGCGACAATTGTAGAAAAGGGAAAATGGTATCGATGTATCTTCGACCTGAAAAAAACCTTATCGACTCTGAACCTTAGACCATGTATACATATATACATGATCTATATTATATACATGGTCTAAGCTCTGAACCTTTTTTTTAAGTGTAAGAACCCTCTTTTTTTACAAAGAATAGAATAGCGCACTTTTTTAACAAAATTATTCTTTAGAATAAACAGGACATCCTTAATTTTTTTATAGTTATTTTCAGAAGATCTAGCATTAGATAAGATTATTAAAGATATCTCAACTTTTTTTTTTTCATTGTGATTTATTTTTTGAAAAAGTAGCTTGATATTGATAAAGAACAAATCATAAAAAAATGATTGTATAAAAATATTTTGATAAATAAAAAGATAAATTAGTCTAATATCTTTCGTAAGTATAAAATGTATTTGTGGATTAGGAAATAGATTTAGATTTACGAATTGGAATGATTTTCCAACAGATTTTAGATTTCCAAACACAATTAATTATTAATAAAAAGAATATATCGAGGAAGGAATATAATACAAACTGTTTCTTCACGCAAATTGAAATGACTAATAAACAAAGCTTTAAGATGATTTCAGCTGATGAAAGCCTTCAAAAGAGTATCATCAGTGCGGAAGAAAAAGAGTTACATTAATAAAAAAATAATGGGAGGTAAGTCTACTTCATATTGGAGATCGACGTAGACGCTTCCATAACTAACAGATTATATTGAGGAAGGTTTGTGGTTAAAGCTTATACTTTATTACCAGACGTTACTGCAAATTGATCATGTGTAAATAGTTAAACTAGCCAATGGCTTAATTTACTTTATTGAGATTAATTTTTAAAGAAGCCTTGAGGAGACTTCTGCACCTAGGATTTCATTATGAAGATTTTAAAAAAGTACGTACATTGGTATTTTCATAATTGTATTTTTAGTTATTTAAATTGTTTATTAGTTGTAATATATAACGTATAATTTATGTCAAGGTATTCCTTTTATACTTTCAACACAACCACTAGAATTTTAAGTATAATATTAAGCAATAGTATAATGAGGGGAGTAAGACCGGACTGCATAAAATTTCCGGGATTTCATCACTGTTTTGACAATAATAAGGAAATTGGTCAGTCGAGCGGGACATCATAAAAAGAAATATTCGGTTATGAAGACGAGAAACAAGAAAAGAATTTTGACAACAAACAAAAGAGAAAAAAACTGGTTGTTTCATCTTTAAAGCATGTCGGATAAGTCTCACGGGTGTGCTAAGCAGGTGCTAAATGTTTGGGAATGAGAACACCAGTTTAATGATAGGGGGAGACATTCATTACTTAGCAAGCGTATGTAGCACTGGACTAGAGGGAAGTGATTCAATTCGGTTACCAGACGTTTGACATAGGTAGGTTCTGGACGGCAGGGAAGTTGAAAGACCCCTAGGGTAACCTACGTCAGATTTGGTCCTCAGCCGCAAGTTCCTCCAGATTGTTTTGGTTCCCATGATGTTTGGACGCACCTGCAGAATTCCAAAACCCCCTCTCTCTTCCAAACACCCTAGAGTTAGGGGTGGTTTTTTTTTTATCCATAGATGTTTCAGCACTTATAAAAAAAAAGTTCGGGAAGGGATAGCGGGCCTGGAACCCTGTCAGGCGGGTGTAGAACAAAAAAAAACATTGAAATAGCAGGAGTCCCTACGTCGAACCCTGGGGAACACCACTCAACTACCGATTACTTTTATAGCAGTAAACAAAAGATTAACAACGACAATTTGTCATGGCCCACCAATAATCGTTTACTCCTTCATAATTAAGTAAACAAAGTAAAGAAATCTACTCATACTTACGGAGCACACACATTGAAGCGATACCAACGTCTTTAAGCCGGATACAAGATTCTTCAACTGACATCCATTTTTCTTCTTATTGGAGTACTATTTTTCATCTACTTCAACATAAAATAAACCGTTCATCTAAAACAGAGAACAAAATACAAGCTATTATTAGAAAATAATAAAATAAATATAGGTACATATTAGGATTATACATAAATAAGTAAATATTATGAGTGTGATTCTGTGAATAATAAAAGTTCCTAAACCCTCGCAATCGCTAAGACGGTTAATGACGTTAAAAATTGGATTAATGTAAAACAACAACAACATTGGATATAATCACAAAAAACGCAATTTTCAATATATTGCGCAAGGATGAATTGGTGTAAAATCAAAACCAAATGTACATTTAAAATCAGGGCGTTCTCCTCTTTTTAATTTATCAACTGACATTGCTAAGTTCTATTTAAAAAAAAAAAAAAAAATCAACCCCTTAAACTACAACCCTTAGTTTTTGAGGATGGTTTCTTGGGCCTCCCTATATTTTTTCTGTGTTTGGGTTATATACACATTACATAACTGCAAAGTTTCAAATTTTTGTTTTATGGCCTTTCGAAGATCAGTGCGTAAAGAACAGACATATACATACTGACAGAGAAACGCAGGGAATAACAAGGACATTCGTTTTGCTTACGGACCCTAGAAATTTAAAACTTGATAAGTTTGTAATCAAAATCCAATAAAAACAAGAACAAAACTATAAGGGTTTCTCTGTTTTTTGTTTTACCAACGAAACCCTAAAAAGTATAATAGTGAAGATTGGTTTAAATAAAACAATAAAATTTGGACATAATTTGTAAACTGATGACAGATTCTTCTGATATTCGGATAATTCAAACTGTTCAAAACTGAAGCTATCAATAAATTAAATTTACCTTTATTATTAAAATTAAAATTCCTGAAAACCTTTTTCATTGCATTGTTAAGTAAATTGGCGAGAAATTAAATTAATTATAAATACAAAAGATATTATATTATTAATTTATATATTTATGAAAAAGTGTTCTGATTAAATTACATGCAATTAAAAGGCTGCATTAGGAGAACCGAAGGCTGCATTAGAACAGCCTAAACCTGTAACTCGTTCAGTTACAATCTTTTTGTGTGGAGAAGTTGTTTTTGGTTATTGAACTACACCTATTTTATGTCGCTATTATACAGTTTAGGAACTTACATGTGGTAAGCAGTAGTCCGTTAAAGCAATAAACACGAAGGATTTTATGAACTAATTTCCGGGGTCAGTTTCAAGTGGCAAACGTGTTAAAACGTTAGTAATCAGTCATAAACCAGTCATAAATCAGTGATAAACACGTGTGACTGTTTAGTGATATGACACTGACACTGAACCCCAAGTGTTCTATAGTATCCTTTAACTTGTGAAGATGCGGTCTCAGTATTGATTGTACAAGGCTTGGAGTAATTCTCATTGTATAAACCTATCTGGGAAGGATAAGTACATCTGGGTCTTGTCAACACATGTTTTGGGACATATTGGTCACAGACATCCAACTTCACAGGCAACGACAACCCGTATATATAACTAAAAAGTGATTTTTGTTTAGAGGTTTTTTCGGGTCGGTTTCAACATTGTGGGAGGGTTTATATGCGGAGAGTTCGACAGTAAACGTGTGTAAGCCATGTGGACCCGGGTTTTTTCGGGAAGTACAATTTCTTCGGAAGGAGTTTTTGGTGAAGACCATGTGATAAGCAACTGGGTGTCTAGAGACTTTTAGAAAGAAGCCAGAAGTTGTACAGATGCAACCGGTATGTTTGTTGCTCATATGTTGAACATAGACACACTGTGCAAGTCGTCACCATGCTGTGACCTGATGATGATTATCTGCGCAATATGTTTGACAGGGTACAAAGTAACGGCAAGACTTCCAGGACAAATTCGGGGAAAGAGAAACCGAAACCTAGATCGTATTACAGAAATGTTCCTTGCATGGTTCAAACAAAATGCCAAACCCTGATTGAGAAAGAAAGCCAAACTAAAAGCAAATGTGAGACCACATTCATAATTAGCATCAATTATGTCAGCATTCTGCAGGTGCTGATAATAGTAGGAAAGAGAATCATATTTCGTTTGAATTCTTCACCATTTCGTATCCTGAAGACTTGGAAGGACTGACGAATAATGATTCGTCGTAGTTAAATTCAGACATTTAATATGATAAAAAATATTTGATAGTATCTTACTGTCTTTAGATTCGATTAAATTTTTACATACTACGAAAAATTACTTAAGCATTCGGCAATATTATACAATAAACGCCAAAGTAAAATTTAATATATTTAATTTAAAGCAATATCTACATAGTAAGATAAGAACATCAATTATAAAAATGAAGGTCCATAAAGTTTAATGATAGAAGAAACATCTTTTATCTACGATTGATAAGAAATATAATCATTTTATCTCTTTAGATGGATATATAGAAAGTTATTCTTTTCGAATTTGTATTCATTGCGTAAGACACGTAATGTACCTACTATTTTTCTTATTTATACGTAGTAGGTATTTATTAATTTTCGCATAAACACTAATTTTTAATTTATTTTATAGCATTTGATAAAGTAAATTAAAAATGATAGGCCTGTCACATGGCTTATACAGCTCTATATTATGTATTAGATGTCATGGGGTTGGCAGTCAATCCATCAGCTGTACAAACAATAACTTAAAAGTAAGTCAATTTTTTACCAGTTCAATGAAAATGATAAACTCAATTTAATACTTTCCAAAGACATTTGTGACCCGGAGTACAGAAGAGGATGGCAGATTTTAATCTTTTGTGTCAGCATACATAATTAACTAATACCACATGTTTAGCCGTCTGTTATTGTAGACAACATAAGGCTCGAAAGAGATACCAAATGTCGCTTCCCTTAACTCTACGAGTTTAGGCTGTTTTAAGGACAACACGTGTGTCCAGAGTCCAGATCAACTGTTTTCGGACGTTTGCCTCGGCGTGCATACTGCATTAATTATTGAAAAAAATGCCACATGGGTTTACTTCGTAATCCCGTATTAATTTTAAGGTCGTTTGCGTAAGGGAGTGTGCCTAGGGTTGACTGTTTGACCGGCTGTTTTCTCCTATGACGGCTGTTCTCGTAGTTTTTCGCTCCCGACTGCTGACTGCTCTCACCCCGAAGCCACATTTCCATGCAAGCAGCCGCGAGCAGCTGATAAGAGAGGGGTCTAAAAGAGGAGAGGACAGCTGATACAGTTAGGGAGGGAGATCCGGACATATCGGTGCAACCTGGCTCCCAGTGCTACTGGTGAACTTGACATCTGCGATACGGAACAACAGAACAACTGGGAACCGACAAGAGGTACTAAGCGCCACCGAGCCAATCGACCTTCGACAGCTTTCGGACCAACTTCAACAAGAATCAAGCCTGCACACCCTAAAACAATTGGTCTATTTTAACCGACCTTTCATAACAACACATGTCACCACATTGTGCTCTCCACCAATTCTTACAGTTTTACAGCCCTTTTATCTTCAATGATCACAAACCATCAAGGACATTACAGTACCATAACTTAAAAATAACCGTTAGATATAAAAAGGTCATAATTAGCTAAAACCATCAACAAATCTTAGAAGAGGGAAAAGGAATTTGTCATTTACTCAATTAAAAGCGACCTCCAACCTCTCTTGAACCCATGTATCCAGCCCATCTAAATTCAGTGATAGCTATGTGATTTGGCATCAAAACAGGATCAAACTTTTGCCACCTCACACAATTTTATCATTTAACCATAACAAAATATTTAATGACCCTAAAAAGAATTAATTGGATTTAGGAAATAACTTACAACAAATTCAAACAACAGTGCTCAATGAAAACCATAATCACTTTGGAATTATAATTACAATCCATAAATAATACAGATCAAGAAAATATCTCCAATTTCTAGCAGGCGAAATCAAACCAACTTCAATTATTATTCGACATACAGTAAATTTAATTCTGAGACTACTTAATGAGTATTAATACAGACAAAGCTACATCAATTGTCTTCAATTATATATATATATTTGACTGTTAAAACCAATTATTGTCTTGAAAAAAAGTGGATCTATATTAAAATTTAATCTATAGTTTTATAACTTGAAAAAGTTTTAAAATTCAAGGACAATCAGTTATACGATTGAATCTAATTATATTCAAGATAAATTAAAATCAAAATTTAGAGATTTAAATATGTAATTATTATGTTGTTGTTACATTAAGTGTTAATTGTAATTTAATGAACTTCTCTAAGAGAAAGCAGGAGTAGGGTTCCATTAATATGATTGATATTTATTACGAATAGCTTAAGTATTCATGATAATAGAGTTCCATTAAAAATTAAGTGTCCGGGGAAAGAGTCGAATAAATCAATATGCCTTTTGCAACTGACTTAAGTTGACAATTGCATCTGACTTAAAGTGATAACTGCAACTGACTTAAAGTGACAATAGCAACTGACTTAAAGTGATAACTGCAACTGACTTAAAGTGACAATTGCAACTGACTTGTTACGAAAAAGGTATTGTTCAGTAACAAATCAATGACTTCACACATATATTTGCAATAAAAACAATTGACCGGTTTTGGCTGTTCTAAAGCAGTCTTCTTAAAATAATCTAGCTAAAGAATGAATTCTATAATGGTCAATTTTTTGTGTGAAGAAGTGGGGTCATTGAAATACACCTATTTCAAGATGAATCGCTATCACACATTGGAAACACAATTTAGTCGATGAAACTCACGTTGTGATTAGCAACTTTTCTCAATAAAATGACAATAACTCAAACAATGACTAATGAGTCTCGTCATGAGCAACTCCCTAAATAACAAATAATATTATTAATAGATAATATATCTGAAAGACTGTGCACACCTCCTATATCTTTCTAACTCCTTGATACACCGGGTAACGTTATTTAGTAACGCTTTTACGAATGAAGCACAGCCTAAACATGAAAATTTCAAAAATAAAGACAAAACATAGTAAATAGATTGTTCCAAGCTATTTAACCCAAGTTTATTAGACACTTAGACACATGTCGCGTCATTATAAAAAGGGTGTGAGTGTAGACTAGAAATGTCCATCTGTACACACTATAGGGAGAAACGGACACATGTCCAAACAATTGAACAATACCAGAAATAGAAATGCACTACACAAACCTAAATAGACAGACCGTACGAAGCATGCGCACATGTTCAAAATCAACACCTGCCTATTTATATATAACAAGGGTTAATTTTGAACCGTCAAGAACTTTGTTTAATGAGCTTATTAATACAACTAATTTTTAACTAAAAGCAGTTATTTAAATACGATTGCGAAAACGAAATATGTTTATCCTAAAACTAAAGCCCCACTATCGCATTAACTATCACCGTGTCAACTATAGACCATGTGATAGATTCTGTCGTAGAACTATCAGCTATCACCGTATTTGTCTGACGAGATAGTTAAGTGTTCTACCATTTAATGAGCTTATTAAAACACCTAATCCCTAACTTTAAGCAGTTATTTAAATACGATTTTGTAAATAAAAAATGTTTATCCTAAAACTAAAGCCCCACTATCGCATTAACTATCACCGTGTACACCAAGTGATAGATTCTGTCGTAGATCTATCAGCTATCACATTATCTCGTTTGACGAGATAGTTAAAAGTGTTCTATCACAGCAGTCAGATTTGTCTCGCAGCAGATTTAAGAACTACCATACTAGATATTAGACGTTGATTGGCTTATTGTTTGTTTATACTTTTACATCACCTGATAACAGATCTAAAAAGCCAGCAAATATGATAACTTGCTTCACAATTGTTATCAGATTTTTTTTTTTTTTAAATATTAATTATTCCTTTTGCTATATATGTATTATAATTCAACATTATAATATATTTAATGCTTTATTTCTGTATCCAAATCAAAAATGTAGGATACGGATATAACGTTGAGTATAAGAAAACAAGTTTTGACGCATATTGAACTCTCACCGTGTAGACTAAACCTCCTGATAGTTCTATCGTGAGAGAACTATCACGGTAATAAGGGGTTATTTTACGATATCAATATAATAAGCCTATCAAAATCAGATCCAAAATTTAGGCTTCACGCGTCATTTAACCAGATAAAAGACAACAAAACGACAATTTATACACGCTTTAACTGAACTAGCTTTGTTTTAAGTCTCAAAATCTTTAAATCTAAATTTGACACACTTACCACACTTACTGACTACCTAGAAAGCAGAAGCTTATCTAAAAATCAGTCAATTTAACAAAATCTATAATAGAATGCCACCAATTTTAAAAATTCCTGTAAAAAACTACATTATAGACTGAGAGGACGTATAATAATGTAAATTCATTAAAATCTCAAAACTCGAATTTTAGCGTTATCACAAGACACAAGACATTATTTTTATCTACATTTCGTTTATAGGAGAAAGTAAAACATTAATATTATAAATATTTTTCGCTATTTTACAAGCTTTTACAAGCTGTATGCTGTATGTATGTTCGGGTCAAATCTTGCAACTGAATTATATAGCAGTTATCCTCAACCGATTGAATTGAAATTTTGAATACACGTTTAGTTTAGATGACAATGGTTAGCTAAGTGACGTCATTCTAAATCTAATATGCCAGACAGCCTTAGATGGTGGATTAGTTATTTTTTAAGCACGCCCATGACATGGGTATCAAATAAAAGTGTTTGCTGAGAAGAATACGAATAAAAGCTTGTTTTAAAAATGTTTTTTTATATCATTTTATTTATCTTTTTTAGAATTAAAGTTAATACATGAATAACATACTATTGTTTTACTAAAGCCATCAATACTTTATTACATAATAAACACTATTTTTCATTGCAATAGGCAACTAAAGGCTTAAATAGATTGGTCATTATGTCAGTAATTAAAATATTAAGAAATTATAACTCTGCATTGGTTTAGTGCTAGTTCCATAACTCTTTATGGATTTACGTACATTCTAGGTTGATTTCAACCATTACTTATCCAATCCAACACAACAAATACTTTAACTGATATCTTGAGTTCAAATCCAGTTGTGTTTTAACGCTTGCATGCTTCTCAAACTTAGAGAAGTTAATGAGCCCAACTATTGCAGGTAACTAGATCTATAACCTTTGCTATTGATCACAATAGTTCTTCTTATGTGAAGTTAGGGTAGCTGGAGCTTTTCTTTAGATTCTGATAAGCAAAGCTTGAAACCAGATTCAAACTATTTTATACTTCGAGAAATTCCTCAAAACCTTTTTACTTGAAAGGCAAGACTCATTTGCATGTTATTAATAAATGGTTTGCATCCATTAAAAACTTTCTACTTCCCTTGCTGAGTTCTGTACAAGAATTTAGGAATTGTTTGATTCCATCAACATTTTGGTTTCTTCGGTTAACACACAACATTTAACTATCGTAAGAGTATTTAACAATACTCTAAAGATGTTTTACTGCACAAATACCTATATGTAGAGGTGTTTTGTTAAAAACGGTCCCCCCTTTCTAATCTGTTAGTAAAAACAAAGATTTTTATATGTTGTTGTTTTTTCAAGAATAAAAATAAAATATACTGAACATTGTTTGAGATTGAAAAATTGTCCATGTATGTATAATGTGTTACTGTATTTTGTAATACTAATATTGTTACTTGCTGTTTTTATTTAATAATTATTAATATTAAATATACTGTCGCAATATTGAGTAAACTATTTGCGTTTATATATTTGTTTAATGTGTAATGTTATTTAAGAGAGGTGAGATCCTCTAAACTTAATCCTAAGGGGTTAAAAAAAATATATATAAATATGCATGCAGTAGACGCCGCTTAGTGTTATAACTTTGGGACCCAGATTAAGTCATAACCATAACCAACTCTACTGATAATAAACTATAGGTACCACAGGAGGTAGTAAAANATAAAAAATAAAATCTACATCATTACTCATCACATTCAAAATCAGCATAAGATTACCACCAAGTATGTCACCATGATGGTTGATTTTTATTTTGAATAATTTGAAAGTTGCCTAACATACTTATTTAGTACTTACGTCATCGGATTTTTATTAGCCAAGTTTAGTTCGAACAATCACTAAATTACAACTTGCTAACAATGTGGGTTTTTAAATATTATACGTATATTATATAATTTAGCAGTGTCTCGTCGACGACAGCATCGGCTTATACTTATAACGATTTGTTATTGGTAAGGCAACCAAATTTATTGTCAAATAAATGAAGGTTTGTTTTGATTAGTTAGTTCTTAAATAGATATCATAACTTATCAAGATAATAGCCGAAAATTTTATCAAAACTTAACATTATAATTTATGTATTTAGATTATTATATTTTTTAATTATTGTTGTGTATTGAAAGCTGTCACTTTTGATTATGGCATGTAATGTAAACAATGCGCTTTCTTTATCACACTGACCCAACCGTCCCCGCCCCGTGTTTTTGTTTACCTTATAGGTTAACTTTTTTCCGCATCTGTACTTCTTTAATTGTACCCGTACAAAGCGAAAACTTTATCAATTTCCTTGATATTGGGCTCATTTTTCTTCTCTCACTGTCCCCTACACGTGGACATATCGTTGGCTCGGTTTTGATTCGTCGTAACCGAGATCCCAGGTACAAACTTTTGTGCTTTTATAAGTTAAAGATAGTCTGTAAATTATTGTGTATGCAGGTCCTTGCGTAATATTTTGTATACTTAAATTATATTATACTAATTACAAGCTATTACGTAATATTATATTATACTAATTACAAGCTATTATTGTCCATTTTAATTTTCTTCCTATGCTTTAAATCATTAAATTGAAAGAATTTAGCAATATTTTAAAGAATGCAAAAGGTTTGAAATTAATTTGGGACTATTTGTTGGCTACTTTTGACAAACCATCTACATTTTTATAAAAATCAGATGTGTACATTTGAAGATAAGATATAGGTATAAATAAGTGTAAGTTTGTGAGCATTTGGGAAAGAAACAAATAAGGTAAAAACTTATATGGGACCCAATAATAAACTAATTATGACCTAGAATTCAAACTTCATTAAAATCGGACGAGTAGTTTATAAGATATGTTGTTTGGCAAAAATTGAGCAAAACAGTAACAGACAGACTTTATTAAATATGTTCCCTGATGTCTAAAACGGATTCCTGTCTTCGAATTTTTAAAATCGGAGATATCAATATATAATTAGTGTTATTGAGAACGGTCATATAACTTCTGTTGCCTTCAGTAAGCTCGGAAGCAAATCAAAACAATTTTAAACATATATAAAAAACGGGTGGAAAAATTAAATAAATTTGACAGAAATACGTTGCAAAACTATATAATCACTTAATTAAGTGATATACGAAATAGGAAAAACTATGTGCCACACTAATTGGCAGACAATATTAAATATATGGCTTAACAGGGCCGTTCAATTTCTCTTCATCAAATCTTGTTTTACATCTTTATATATATAAAAGGAATGAAGTTCTTATGACTAACCATTCCTTTTTAAGAAATTATTAACTGTGCAAGGTTACCTTGTAGTTTACCGGTATAATAATCATCAAACTGAGATTATTCTTTAAAAAAAAATGTGATAAGGAAATAGAAAACAATAAAAAAAACAAAAAAAAAAACAGTATAAACATCACGAGTTAAGTAGCTTAATGAATAATTAATATCAGGTGTTTAAAAGGCGAGACATAGATAGAATAATCTGTAAAGTACAGTTTCCTTGATTTACAAGAACCAACTATTTGTAAGGTTAAAAAGTCAAGGAGATCAACTAAGGCTAAGTCCTTGTCTATAGTACTCTATAGTCTTCACCTTGGCAGTCAGTTTTCAAATCGAAATTAATACATCTACCCTTCCTTAATCTTAGATTTCTTCCTTATCCTAGAAACACGCTATCAATATTGAATAAGACGACGGATTTATAAAAATATAATTATTAATAATTTGTTTATAATCTATCTATATTCTATATTATTAAAACAGTTTTGTAAACAAACAAATGTGTCAAATTGTGCGAAGAATCAAGGCAGCGGCCGCTTTTCGACGAGCGAAGCGAGTATAGGGCAGAGCCCCCTAGTTATTATTAACTATAATTACTTGTTTCAGTCCAGGAGATAGCAGGCAAAAAGTGTAGTACTTGGTCGGCTAAGTTTGTCTGTGGAACATAGCTTGGCGACATGCATTAGAAACAAGTAAGGCAAGCTTCACGTAAGTACGTGAGGCGATAATCGCCGGTTTCTGAACGATGAAGTTTAAATATTAAGTGCAATAGTTGCATATTATTCTTTTTCTAACCTTCCAGACCTTTAAATTGATGTATAACATGCCATGGTAACTACAAACTTTTTTTAGTCGCCCGCCATCTTGAAAATATTACATGTGTTATTTTAATAGTTGCATATTCTTTTTCTACACTTTAAGACCTTTAAATTGATTTATAAAATGCCATGGTAACTAAAAACTTTTTTTTTAGTCACCCGCCATATTGGCCGGGCCGCCATCTTGGAAATATTAAGTGTAAAAACTCCAAAATTTGACCAGTTGTCTAAAATGCCGAGATGTACCTGTGTGCCAAATTTCATGTTTCTAGCTATAGTAGTTTATGAATTGAAACATACCAACGGACAGACAGACAGAGCCATTATATAAGGTTTCTTTTCGTACTTCGTACAGAAACCTCAAAGAGGTTTAACACCTAACTATTCTTAGAAAATCCTTTACCAGACATATGACGTCATAGCTGGCGACACTTCACCATTACAAAGGACATTCTTTTATCAGTGATCTTGGAGATTTGACGTCACCTATTGACATTAACTAACTCGTTAACAAAAGGATGGAAGCTACATTTGCATTTACGAACAAAAGACTTTCATATAATATGAGCAAAATCTTACCTTGGTTCAGACTAAAAAGCAGAGAGGTTAAAAATTATAAGTAGCAATTTTTATACAGTTTAAGGTAACTTCATATAAGGTAGTCCAGGAGATAGCGAGTAAAAAAGTGTCTGACTAACATCAAGCTAGAATTTCGTGTATAAGTAAATGTATTGGTGCCTTAGAATATGTGGTATGTGGTCGGCTAAGTTCGTCTGCAGGACATAGCTTGGCAATAGGGATTTGAAAAAAACAAACTGGTGAAGACCGGCCATGTCCGCCCTTTTCGGACAATGTGATTTTCATGATCCTGAGTACGAACTGAGTTAGTAGACCAATAATAACGAAGTTGATGGCAATTTGTCCTTTTGTAGGTTAGTTAGCCAAATATTCAAGGAGAGGTAGCGTAGCCGTGCGGGTAAGACCACGCCTGCTCGGCCATCACTGAATCATGAGTGGAACGAGGTGGGGTTCGATTCCTCGGCGTGACACTCTGATTTATATGGCTCACTATTGATCACATCATACTCGCTTCGGCGGTACAATGTACATGTGTATGATGTGTGAAGTGGCTGCAACTCTATCGCGGGGCAAAAAGGGCCTAAGGTATGGCCTAATTGCTAGGTTCGAACAAGTGGTTCGTCCTACCCGTTCTAGTAGGAAGTACTAGACGACTACTACTACTAGTCAAATATTACTTCAAATCAAAGTTTTCTTCTATCAAGGGACGAACTGCCATCAACTTGAATTTTGGTCTACTAACTAATTTAGTACTCAGGATCATGAAAATCACATTGTCATCCAAAAAGGGCGGGGCATGGCCAATCTATACCGGTTTGTTTTTTTGAAATGCCTATTGTCAAGCTATGTCCCGCAGACGAACTTAACCGACCACATATTCTTAAAAGGCACCAAAACATTTACTTATACACTGATGTTAGTAAGACACATTGCTTGCACGCTATCTCCTGGGCTATTAATTGAATGAATCAAACAAAATTTATTGATACTTTAAACTTTTATTTATTTATTTTTTTTTTTTAAGCAAAGGAAATTTCAGTTTAAAAATGTGTAATGATCTTAATAACTACAACCCTTATCAAATTATAAGCATAATCTAATGATCTAGTGGTCATAAGCCTGTCAGATGGAACGAAAAAAAACAAAAAAAACATATTTCATTCCCAACCACATCCACAATTTAATATAATTACAAAATAAAATATCTAAAAAGTTGTTTTCCCTAAGACATCTTTTATATTTATATTTTTCAAAACCATTAAATCCCTTATGGCATTTTTTTTTTTTTTTTAAAAAAGAAAAAAGGACATTATGAATTCAACAAGTTTAATCTAAAAGTTATTCTTCCTTAAAAAATGGATTTCGACACTTATTTCATCACACTGGTTATATAC
>KZ651624.1:223281-236872 GCA_001010745.2 Gerris buenoi
ACCCACATACCCACGGACTTTTATCTTTATATATATATATATATATATATATATATATATATACCTATATAATATACATAAAGTGAAAGGGCATAGAAGAAAAGGAAGAATATGCGGGCGGTTTATTAAGATTTGTTTTTTTTAACTGCAGGTGTTTTTTTGCCTTTAAAATTTTGAGTAGCCCGGGTCACCAAAGAAAAAAAAAACACGTTACCAAAGAAAAATAAACGTATTCTTTTACCGAAGGTATAGGCGGACTTCGTAAATATGCATTAGGGAAACAACCAAAACCTATTACCTGCTCATACAGTTCAGGTGCTACGGACAGGTAGAGCACAATTTTTTGGGTACCTTCAAAAAAAGGTACTAAAAGGTAAGTTTCGAAAAAAAAAAAAGCCCAAACCGTAATATATAATAAGTTACAAAACAGAAGGATCACTTCCAGACAGACAGACGTAAAAACCTGTAGAAAAAGGTAGGGATGAATCTTTGGCATTAAGAACTTGTTGGCGCCGATGTGGTCTACAATACCCGTTAGTTACCTGTAATCTGTCTCTTTTTTTTAAAAAAAATCTTGGAACATTACCTGTTTTTATTAATACCTCTTAAAGATATTTAGGCAGTGCCTTGCAAGTACTTAGTAGACAATGGATAAATACACAGGTGTTTTCCCCTACTTAACGTGTAATACCAAAATAAAAAGAAAATAAAATAATACAATTTTTTTTAAAAAAAATTAGGCAACGTGAGAATTTTTTTTCACTTTAGGTAAATTAGAAAGGGTCATCGAGTTCTATAACTTAAATGGTTAAATTAGAATAAAATAACGCATAACAAGGAAGGCTTAAAAATATACTGGAAATAAATTATACAATAATGGTTTGTAAAAGCATAACCTCATTTGCCTACGTTATAAGAACGAGAGGAAGCTATGTGCCACACTAATTGACCGACTATTTTGAAGAGAGTTTTGCGTTCTGATGAAATTATCATTATATTACTTAATCCATATTGGAATTTTTTAAAAAAAAAATGTAGCAGTGATTTTTTTTCGTAAAGGTCATTGTATATTGTTTTTTGTTATTAAAACTCAAATAAAAACATCGAAGTTCTATAGGTGAAAGAATAAAACATAAATAACAATACCTAAGTTGCATTAGGTACTCTATTGGTCTTATCTGTAGATAAGCTTGAGTTAAAGCACGTATGGAATGTGCCTTATCTACATCACAGAGCTATGCTTATATAAGGTAAAGCTAAGATATTCAAAGACTTCACTTGGACCATATCTGAGTTAAGGTCTAAACAACATGTGACAGCTGAAGTATACTTGTAAAGATTATGGACGTGAATTGATAAACGTTTATTAAGAACAATGGACGAAAGCACACCTGTCGTTGATCTCTGATAGTCCATACTTGGTTCTAGAATTTCCTAGCCAAGAAGGCTAGATAGTTTAAGAGGAATATCATACGATCAGAACCATAACACTTCTAAATTGTTATTATTAAAACTGTACTGCAACGCTAAATGATCTGGTGAATGAGTATTATATTTAATTGAACGGACATTCCTTTCCCAACTGGATCCATACAGATCGTCGGGAACTGATCGTCATTAGAAATACTGATTTAACTGCCGCTTTAAATTAACGCAATTAAAAATGCTTCTAGCTGGAATACGAAAAAGTCTCTGTATACCCCATTTAATACACGATCTTCACTGGAGAACACTAATTGCGTTGAAGCCTAAGTTCAGGCAGTTTAGACAAACATTCCTTCCCCAGCTGGATCTCTACTGATCGTAGGGAGCTGATCGTCATTGGAAAAACTGATTTAACTTCTGCTTTGAATCAACGAAACTGAAAATGCTTCTACCTGGTGAATGAAAAGCTTAACTTTTATCCCATTCAATATGCGATCTCCACTAGAGAACTTTAGTAACGTTTTTCATGTCCTGCCACTACTTGTTTTTAACAATCAACCAAAAAATCACTTATTTTCAGTCAAAAAACATAAAATATCTACAAATTATTGTGGCATATAGCTTCCTCGAATCTTATCACGTAGAAAAATTTAACTGCACATTTGTATGTTAGTATTGATTGAGTACCATGTTATTATTGAGTGAGTACCATGTTAGAATTGATTGCATACCATGTTAGTATTGATTGAGTACCATGTTAGTATTGATAGTTATTAGTATTGATTGAGATTTCACGATATTTATTTTTATTGAAGGTGAACAAGTAATGGTAGTAAATAGCAAAAACTATTACTACTTTTAAAAATAAGTATATTGTCAATAACTATTAATAAGATACATAAAGTATAGACCGGTTTCGACTACACAGTACTCTTTTGCAGTAAAACAAAAGTTAAGTGCATAAAAAACTAACTGACGATGCCAACAAGGAAATAAAGTTAAGAATTCTTTTGCTCTGACTTCTTATAAATTCTAAGAAGGTCCTTAAAGTAACTTTCATAAGAAAGACCAAAAACCCCACATCCTGAAAGTTGAAGGAACAGTTTTGGAATCCAAAGAGATGAAGTGTACCCTGCGGTAACCCGCAAGCTTAATTATTATCTCGGTCATGTCACCTTATAGTTTCGGTGACTCATAAGAACACGGTAGAGAAAACGATCAACTAAAAAAACCGGAATCCGGAATGTACACATTTACATTTTTTCCTTAGAAAACTATTTATCTTGAGGGCTTTGTTTTATTAAGAGGTAGACCACCCATTCTTCATATTGGTCTACTGTTTTTACATCAGGCTATCACCAATCATTATTCTGACCCCACTCATACAGCTTCAAGAAACCCGTCTAAAAGTTATGTAAATATAATGAATCATTTATCATTTTTGAAGTATCTTGACACGAGTAAAGGAGAACGACAATATTATATAAATAAAAATCGGTTCGTTTTCAAACATCGACCACAAATATTTAACAAAGAAGAATTTTTGAACACATCTAGATGAAGAGGTAATTATCCAGAAGTCAGAGTTAATTTATCTTCTGCCATTCACCCAGCTGACGATTAGTGCATCCTATTCGTACATAAGTCCCCACGAACAGCCTCCGACCATGCCCAAAAGTACCTTACACTCCTTGAAACCTGGTCAAGAAATGGCGGATCAAGGTAAATTAAACGAAAAGTACTCAAGTGACCTTTGCTTTAAAGCAAGGTATATGTGAACCTGTAACCCTTAAGCAAATTCTTATTTCTCATTCCAGTTCCGTCCGCTACCTGGGTATACACTTAGATCTTCGTTTAACAACTAATTTATTTTATAATCATGACACCATTCGTACAGTGAAAAGAATCAAGGAGTCTATAGACTACACTAATCGACAGACTTTTTTCTTCCTTCATTGATAATTTTGTCATAGCTTTATTACAATTTGCAAAAACAGTAGTTAAAACATAAAAACGATCACGAATACCGCTTCAAAAAAATCTGGTTAGGCAAAGCCAAACTCTTCATCTTTACATTACAACTGATAATTTAATATTAATAATTTTGCAAACTATAAAGTAAAATCATGCATAAATACTATTAACAGACGTCAAAAGCATGAAATGTTTATTTCAAAATATACTCCAATATGTAATAACTAGTACTGCATACTTTTCTGACCATTTATATACTCACTTATAATTATAGCATTGCACGTATTCTAATTATTTAGAAATGAATATGTTATAAGATAATCATACCAAATGCATTTGATTACATACTACGTACTTCAAAAGTTAATATATAATTTGTAAAAACACTAGTTAATTAAAGATAAATGTTAAATGCACTTTCGTATATTTAAAAAAATATACGACTTTCCAATAAGTCATTGTCACGGAAGTTTTATTTAGATTTAATTTAAATAAAAAGTCTAAATGAGAATACGAAGGCTGTGGGATTGTGAGGTCCTTGGGTTTTGAGAATGCACCTGCTACCTACCAACATAATAATACTTCTCAAGAAAACTTAACAAATATATAGTGTTATAAAAACCGGTAGCCCGAACAGTTAATCGACTCAAGTCATGACCTAAACAGACGATGCTAGGGGAAGGAGGTGACGTTCCGAGTACAGAATCAAGTGGGGAAGAGTATAAAAGTACCACAGGTTCCCGATAGCTACCCGAAGTATCTCGGTTCGGGGTTCCGTTCCCACGATACCACTTCTTCGGGCAGAAGATGTTTTTCGATTGGTCGCCGCTTCAGAAGAAGCTGGAATATCCAGTTTCTCAAAACCTTTTCGGTCTTCTTTTTTAATCCACCCCACCCTGACGGGCTTACTACGCACGGTCACTTTTTTTTCTTCTCACTCCCCCTTAAAAAAGAAATATACCAAAACAACTTCAAGTACCACCAAAATAAAAATAAAAACTGGTTTCGATAATATAAAAAAAATAATAAAGAAATGAATATTCAATTGGGAGGGAAAATTGTAATGATAAAAGAAGTCAAATCTTACAAAAATCGATAATCCCAAGACAAAACAAACAATATTAATCACATATTCAAATTTACCCAAACACAATAAATATTATTTTATCCTTACTATTTTGAAATATCAAATTAGACTGGCACTAAAGGCGAGTTGAATTATATTATAAAATTGTTAAAAGTTAATATAGGGGTTCTAACCCTAAAAAGCCCTTTATTTATACATGTCAACACCATCACTGAAGTCAACCACTAGAGCTAGGAAAGTGCTTTCAACCACTAGTGGTCTGAAAGGTCTCTTCCCTAGTGGTCTCTTCAGTGCCTGTGAGACTAAAATATAAAAAAATTGAGAATATGAAAAAATAGAATAAGAATAGAAAATAAAATAGAAAGCGTTATTGCAGGTTTTCCACCCCAACAACCCTTTACTTGTCATCAGCGGCACTAAAGTCGCTCTCTAGTGATAGAAAGCAGTTTTAAACCACTAATGGGCGACATCAGTGCCTATGAGATGCGTAAAAAATATAATTGCGGGTGTACCACACTAACAACCCGTAATTTTTGACATATTAACTTGTCAATACCGTCACTGAATACAACCACTAGAGGTAGATAGACTAATGAATTAATGAGTAAAGACTTTCTTCGTAAAGAATTTCTTTCAGTAAGTCCCTCTCGTATTTGAGGTTAAAACTTAATTTTCTTTCAGTAAGTCCATCTCGTATTTGAGTTTAAAACTTAATTTTCTTTCAGTAAGGCATTTTGAAGAATAAAATTCACATTAATTATTTCATTGGAACAAATATAGAAATCCATTAAGATACTAAACTAAAGAGCAAAAAAGTGAAGACTAAAAATAAAAAGCNTATATTGGACCAACAATAGACTAATTAAGACCTACCATTTAAATTTCATTAAAATCGGACGAGTAGTTTTAAGATATGTTGGCACGAAAAAATTGAGTGAGAGACCGACACGGATCCAAAAATGTTCCCTGATGTCTGAAACGGATTGCTCACTTGAATTTTGAAATTTTGAAAAGTCGGAGAGATAAAATAATATTCGTCCTTCAGAACAGTCACGAATGTTCTTCGGAACGGTCATGAATGTTCATCGGAACGATCACATTCCGTTACCTTCGGTCACCTCAGAAGCAATATTAAATTAAATTTAAATTTTAAAACCCCTCATATAACAACCTTACATCTCATTACAACAAAATTTTAAAATGGGGTTATAAACACCAAAAAAACCAAAACCCTCAAAAAAAAAATCGGGACATAACATTTTTAATAATTAAATCAAATTAAAAAAAAAATTGCTAAATGTTTTCTGTGTTTAAAAAATAAAATTAAACCTTCTTATAAAAATTAAAAAGATGAAATTCAGGTGCATCCATTATTAAATTTTACGAAGAAATGCATCATTAAAATATGCAGCAATGAATTTCAAAATTTGCAAATTGAGCGTATAAATATACAGGTTTATACCACCTAGCTAAAAATTTCTTAAAACCAGATTTTTCCCTGAAAAGTATAACATTGTATAATAAATTGAGTAGTTTTTGTAATTATTCTGATATTTTTTTTTTTTTTAAATCTACTTTTAAGAAAAACCCCATTTTTAATACATTATCTTTATTGTTATTAGCATTTAAAATTTTATGTAATTTTTTTTAAATAAAGAGATCATACTTTTCCGCCATTGATTATTAAACTTTTTAAATTTTAAACCATTTTTTTTAAATTCTCATCTGTGTTTCGAACTCAAAATTTCAGCTTATTTACAATAATTACAAGATTAGAGAAGACATTAAGGTGAAAAAATCAACGTGTGAGGTCCCATAATCATTTTGTAGACATATAATTTCCAAATTTGTTTTTTCAAGAATCAATTTACATATGAAATGTATAGTTATTCTCTCTAATTAGGAATGATTTTTATTTTTGTTTCTCCCTTTACTGATTTGCTTTTGTCGGCTTTTTCTAAAGATGAAGAGAAAGTACGCAAAAAAAAAAATAAAAAATAAAAATTGGATTAATTTTTTGTTTGAAATATCTTTTTTGATTATCTGAAACTCAATATCTTTAGATCTTTATCCTTTAAATTAATCTTAAATATATATTTTTGTGAAAAGTTTTTCATTAATAATATTTTTTTTTTTATTATAAATTCTTTGATTTGTGTTAATTATAAGATTTAAAAGTTTTTATTAATTTATTTCGTTAAAACGTATTTTTTATATATTATAATACTCGGTTAATATGTTTATTTATCATAAATAAAAATTTAATTTAAATAGAAAATTAAGTTCTTGAAAAATAATATTTTTTCTTACAAGCTTACCGAAGGTAAGCTTGTAAACGGAAGCTTAAGAATTTCAAGAAGGAAATCCGTTTCAGTCATCAGGGAACATTTTTGGTTCCGTGTCTGTCTGTCGGTCGGTCACAAATATTTGCGAACCACCATATCTTAAAAACTACACGTCCAATTTTAATGAANAAAAAAAATTGGAAAAAAGGAAAGAAAAAAGAACTTGTTATTATTATTATTATTTTTGTATATATATATATATATATGTATGGATATATTTAATAGCATTGTTCAAAGACCAATTTTATAGAAACTGTTAAATAATTAAAGTAATAAGGAATTATGTTATTAATAATAATTTTAATTTTTTGTCAATTTTAGTGTGAATATGATGTGATGAGAAGATGACCTTAGAGGGTCGAAACGTCTCACAATAAAAGAATGAAAACCAACTAGTTTTTATTTTTAAATACACAACACCTTACAAATCCATCAAATAATTGAATATATATTAAAAATTAAAAAGGTGTTAATTTTAACAGCGTTTGCTGAAGAAAAAATAAAACTTTTTATTCGGTTTCATCTTCACGTAAAAAAAGTACTAGTGATATCAGGGTATACTATCTTTTTTACACTTTTTTAGCACTGGAGGGCACTGGAGAGGTCGGATGCAAAAAAAACCCTATCTGTATCACTACAAGCCCTACAAGTAGAATATTAAAAATTATCGCATGTACAAAATGCCTATAGAAAAATCATATAGTTATATGTATTCCATATCAACACAAATATATTCTAATGATTCAAAATTTATCAAATCTATAAACATATAGCTAATCCTTACGATCTTAAAAAAAAATTGCATAAAAACAAAAATTAAATTGCAAAAAAAAAAATAAATAAATAAATAAAAGAAGTATAGAATGAATATAGATGTCAAGATGTCAACAGTAAAAGAAATTGCGCAAGTGAATAGTGTTAGACGTTAATCTAACAGTAATGTGCGCACTACGCAATGACCATTAGTAGAAATACTGTTACTTCACTACACAAAACTACATTGCAGTAATGTCACCAGTTACTTCATCTGTCTAAGTGTCCTTTAACTGTAACTAGTTCTTTATAAGTACAGAAACAAGATCTTTATACTTCTTCATTTCATCAGGTGTTACTGTTATTATTGGATTTCATTTCTTATTTTTTCTTTTTTTTTATTGAATTTGATTCAAAAGGGAGGTAAATATCACTTGCTTTACCGATATCAAACGGTTTCTACTGCTATTTTTTATTGTAGAAGACATTTTTTTGTACTATTGATTTTGTAATGAACTTGTTTGACATTTTATTTTTTTATTTCTTCTTCGTCTTAAAGCAGGAAATAGTTAACTCGCAAATAGAATTCTTTCTTATATTTTATTTATAGATTTTTCTTTTTTTCTAATTGTTAAATTCACACTCACGCACACAAATATCTTTATACATAACATTTCAGTTAACGATAAATGTTCTTAAAACTTTTGAACCACTTATCCAGTTAAGCCTGACCGAAGGATATAGGAGAGCGCCACCGTCTAAGGACATGTTTCTTATACAAGCTAATGTAACATTAAGCTCTCACTCACTACCCTAAACTCACAAAAGAAAACAGTAAGATTTGTAGGCATTATTATTTATAGTATAGTGCATAGTAATTGAATATAGTGTGTAAAAAAATGTATAATTAGGCGTAATAGTAATTACGTTAAGTGTGTAATAAAATTTATAATAGCGAATAATAGGAAATTAGTATAATATGCAATATAATATATTTTAGAGTGTAATAATAATTTATCATAGTGTGCAATAAATGTATAATAGGAATTTAAGTTTTTTGTGTAATAAAATCTATAATTGAATGTAATAGTGATTAATTATTGTGTGTATAATAAAATTTATTTTACAAATTAATAGTAATTAATTATAGTGTGTAATAAAATGTATTATAGAGTTATAGAGTGTAATAGTAATTAATTATGGTGTGCAATAAAATGTAAAAATTAAGTTTAGTTTATAATAAAGTCTATAACTGAGTCTGAGAGTAATACCTAATAATTAATTAAAGTTTGTAATAAAATGTATCTTAGAGAGTAATAGTAATTAATTATAGAGTGAAATAAAATGTATAATAGAGTGTAATAGAAATCAAATATAATGTGTAATTAAATGTATATTTATAATAGAGTGTAATAGTAATTAATTATAATATGTAATAATTGTATAATTGAGTGTAATAGTAATTAATTATAGTGTGAAATAAAATGTATAATAGAGTGTATTAGTAATTAATTATAATGTGTAATAAATGTATAATAGAGTGTAATAGTAATTAGGGTGCTTAAAGCTAAAGATGAAAGAATGAAGCAAATAAGAATTGAAGTAGAGCGCGCCACTGTCTAAGGAACACTTTTGAGAGAAAATAAAGTTTACGATCCTGTAGATCCTTAAGGCACCCATACACGGTCAAACATTTTGCGCAAACATGATGTTTGTGCAAACATTTTGACCATGTATGGGGCTGCTTGATGTTTGCACAAACATGATTTTTAACTGAATTTCCCCGACATCAGGTTTGCGCAAACATTTTGCACAAAATGTTTGATCGTGTATGGGGGCCTTTACGAATAACTTTAAATGAAGATACATTATTTTAATTTATTTATTTAAAAAAAAGGTTTTTTATAAATATCTTAAATCTGAGAACACATATTATATTATTTTTTTTACGAAGAAGGTCAATTTTCATATTTTGTAATAATCACAAAAAATAAATTAAATTAAAAGAAATTTAAATACTTCGTAAGTCTAACCTTGAATTCAATAGTTCTCCAAACATGGGACAATTTAGACTATAAGGAAGTAATAGGAAATAAGACAGTCAGGAAGTTAAAAAAAGGTCACTTCAACTAACCCAAACCCAGTATTATAAGAGATCCTAAAAAGGATATTTCTGTTCAGTATTAATTTTAAAACAGTCAGTCTAATTGTGACATATTAGTAGAAAGTAAAACTAAATTTGGTATTATCGAAGGACATAATATTACACATGATCGACACATTCTGCTATATTCTGGATAACTTCTTACTTTCATATTTATTTAGGTAGTGAACAATAATTTATATTTATTTAATCAATTGTATGATTTTTAAGATATTAAATTTGTTTTTATTAAAAATTAAATGAACTTAAGTCTTGAATGTACATTATGAATTATCAATTAGACGAACTTAAGTCTTCAAACTATATAATAAATTATCAGCTTTAATATGAATAGAAGTTCGAGGATCAATAAAAAAATACTAATAAATTATCAGTGAATAACTGATCATTCAAAATCATTTCCTTTATCAGGGAAAGTAATTCAGGTTTATTTGAGTGATCTTAACTGATCGAAGTGTTCATAGTCAGAGCATCCCACAATGTTTTCATAAATCAGGTTAATTCAAACAGTTAATACATTCTTTTAAAAGAATTAAGTGTACTTCATTTGGAAACTTTTTTACAAATATATGCGACCGAAAATCAATCATAATAATATAGAAGTTACTCTTAAAGTTGACCCACACACACTAGCTTTAATTTACGGCTTTATCCACGGTTAAAATAAAAACTTATATAATAATGAACACGAATAAATTTTGGTAATTCATTGAAAATTACTATAATAATTATTGGGTACAGAGTAATGAAGAAGTCAATAAAAGAAAATATAAAGATCGGAGCCCAAAAACATATCTCAGACGTATTTAAGTTATTAAATAAGATTTTTTTTTTTTATCATGTTCGGAACAAGGAAAAATTAGTTTGTTTATACATTTATGCATACTTAATAATATAAGGCACGCTTTTAATAGTTTTTTTTTTAACTTGCAGTGGCGTTCGCGATCAAGAAGGCGCCTTAAATTATTGATAATCAATGCTCAGAGTGAGAGTAAAGACAAGAGATTAATAAAAAAAAGATCGGTACGGAAAAAAGGCGAAGCAGCTGAAGGTCGTACACAGAAGAGCTCTGGGAATCTCTTGGTGTATAAGCTTTTATATGTATATATATAAAACGTTAATAAGCATCGAAGTATAGTGTGAGAGAGAGGGAGTAAGGGGTCGAATAATATATAATTCGTGGGAAAAAAAAGCCAAGAGGGGAAGGCTGTGTAGATGCGAGACGGTGAATGGAGTGTCCAGGTGGAGGGGAGGGGTCGGCGTTACAGGTGTACAGGCGCAGTGATTCCCTAGGGTGGTAGTTCAGGGTGGTGGGGGCGCCATGTCACGCGGGGAGGGGGTATATAAGGCCTTGCGACAGGGAGGGGAGCTTCATACCGTCACATGCTCTCGTGTTGATAACAGTGTTGTTCCGTTATATCGTCTATTATCTACGAACATTACGTGTGTTTATTTGTGAATTAACTTTTTATCGTTTTCGATCGTTTTTTTTTCTTAATTATTTAAGAAAATAATATTTATTTTATTTCGTACTTTTTACGATATTTAAAATAAAATAATTATGAAGGCTAACACAGTTAGTGGACAGTCATCCGGAGTAGGCGTTGCGTCTGGACGTATCGCGAGAAGGAGAGACGTCGAAAACGAAGAAATACAGATGTATATCACTAAGTTACGCGATCTGGTGCCGTTTATACCTAAGAACAAGAAAGTGTCTAAACTGGAAGTGATTCATCATGTTATCGAATATATTTGCGATCTTCAAGACGCATTATCAGTCGATATGGAACCTGAACCAGTGACATCTTCACCTACGAGAACGCCACTTGGTGTTCTAGCACCTAACACCATCCTTGCACCAGTCTCCTGTTCGCAAGAACCAACTGTAAGTATCTTATTACTTTTGAACTTTCTAAAAAGTTACATCATTACCTCTAATCGTTTCTGCAATAAAAATCTTACTGTACGAAAGTACAGAACTTTTTTACAATATTTCAAAATCTTTCTGTCACGATTTTTGGCATAGTTGAAATTTACCATTTCTTATCTAATGTTTTAAAGTTACTTTACTATCTCATTAACTATAACTATAGAGAATAAGTTCTCAAATCACCATTTTTTGATCTATTCACAAATCCTACATATTTACCACTATCCAATAACTCTCTATATCGTGCACGAATCTTTCAAAGTGTACAAAATGTCACATAATATCTTAAAATGGCTTCTTTAACTTTTCAAAAGTAACTTTCACCTGACACCAAAACTACCCGTATAATTTCTCTTCTCCATTGTTTCCCCCGCCTTACGTAATTCATCTCTTGTCATTTTATTATTTAAAATGGAGCACGTCGTGAAAAAAGTAATAATAATTATCTAGTCAAATATGAAACCGCGTAGAATATAATGTTGGAACGTTTCTTCGAAGAAAATATCGATTCCTTATATAATATTCTTAAATAATTTCTCTACATCTATCTAACTGAGATCGTAGATACACACCATTAGTAATATTACATCTATTAACAAAGTAAAGAATCTCAAATCACAAATAACCAATAAAAACAGTTTAAAAGCATTCATAGGAAAGAATAACAACATGCGGACTAAACATTTATTCCTGTTATAAATAAAGCTATTATGGATGTTTTGAAAACATCCGTAATATGGGACTGAACCCCGGAGTACCTTGCCAACAAAAGTCCAGCCCAATATTTAAAATAGTACAGAAATAACACTAAGGGGAGAAAAAAGACAAATACAGTAAGAATATTTGGAGAATGAAAAATACTAAAAAAAATTGTGAAGGTAAACAAATAGTTTTAGTTTTAAAGTGGTATTATATAATATTATTATTGAATCCTACCAAAAAATTACTTCAATCTTACAAATATTTGTTTTATCTATTACTGCTATCATTAAAAATAAATAAAGATAGCAATTATCAAAAGTAAATTGCAAGTTGAATGGAATTAACTTTCTATAAGCTGATAATATATGATATCAATAAAAATACAACAAACTTAAATGTTACAAGTAAAAGTTATTGAATTAAACCTTTTACAAAAAAGGTCATCAAAATTTATATCAATTGAAATATCTTCGTCACTAATTTTTAGTGACCCCTATGTAACACAATCGGTTGCAGTAAGAGAAGATCCCCCCTTAATTTAGAACTTCCTGTACTAAACGATGTAAATGACCCTTAATAAATAACGATAACGAAATCAAAATATCCTCGTATGAAATAAAAGTAAATTGTTTAAAAAAACAGGGGGGGGGGGGGATCAAAGTTAAAAAGGTTGCTCAATGGCATAATTTCCAAAACCAGATCCTAAAATGTTATTTAATTGATAACAAATAGATAAATGAATACATTTTAAAATATATAAATATTATTCAATGTTATCTATTCTGAATATTTATTATCTATTTCTTAGTTTTATCAGGGAAGATTCGATTCCTCTCTTATCTTACTATTGTTTTTTTTTATCCTTTAAATGTTTATCTATTTCAAAACGAAATCTTTAATAACATTTACAAACATATATACTTCTATAACTATATGAGAAATTTTTTTATATGTATAATTTTTAATTATCAAATTTGAATATAACTAATCAATTTTTTTCTTTTTTTGTTACAGAACACACAAACAGAAAAATCCACAACGCCACCCATTATCAGACCCGCAAGGCCGGTTTCTTGTTAAATAAATCATTTTTTTTTATTATTTTATTATTTAACTATTTATTACTACGCTTTTTTTAAATCATTTAAAAAAAAGAAAGTTATCATTTTGTTTATTTAAAATTTAAAAAAAAATCTTTGTTTTTATGTAAA
>KZ651624.1:237368-257193 GCA_001010745.2 Gerris buenoi
AAATTTAAAAAGTTAAGAAGTGATGAAATATTACCTTTTTTAAAAAAATAAAAAATTTATTATCTTATCTTATTAGCTCTTATTTATCACCCCTGAAGACTCAATGCAAATTTACTTTTACTAATAAATATAAAGGGACAGCAAAGGAAAAAATGGTTAAAAAATTATTATTTAAAAAAAAAAATTAAATAAAATATTATGTAAAAATCATTTTCTTAAAGTTGTTTAAATTTTTAAATAAGATAATTACATAAATTAAAAGTAAATATCGAAGAAGTTTATTTAAGTTTAAATATCTAATAAAACTTAAATAATGTACTATTATTGGATTTAAAATTGGATTTAAAATTAAAATTAACTTATGAAAAACTTATTAACATAAATAATTATTAACATCTTTTGACATTATAACTTAAAATCATTTATCATTACATCAAGTACACGATACATTCAAATAAATAATATAAACCGTTTACATATTCATTATTATTATTTAAATAAAATAAAACATAAAAAAATTGTTGTATAGTTTAATAATATGTAAATAGAACAAATTTTATATAGTTTTTAATTTACTTTCATTGTTGTCTGTGATTTTATGTGTTAGTTTCTTGTTTTTTTATATAACATGGAATTTTTTTTTGTTTTTCATTCATGAAAAAACAAAATATATTATGTAAAAATAATTAATGTAAATATATTATAAATGAAGAGAAAAGAAATGTTATAATTTAAAAATTTAAATAAAAAAGAATAAAAAAAATGGGAGATTAAGTAATTTTTAATATTAAAATTTGATGTTCGTACTAAATACGAAATTTTTTATTACAAATAAAAGTTAATTTAAAATCTGTTCAGATAATTAAAATAATCAATAAAATTGTAATTTGTTTTTTTAGTATTCAATTCATTTTCAAAAATCTTATTGTAATTCATATTTAATTAAAAATCTCCCTATTTTATAAATAACTTATTCTATAGATTAAAATTGAAAGGTCAATTTATACTAAAAAAAAAATGAAGATCCGTAGAAGAAAAAATATAAAGCAAAAAATATATATATTATTTCTAAAAATTTAAAAAGTATTGTGTTTTTTAACATTCTTTATTTTTCCTTTCCTTTTAACGCATTATTATTATAACTAAGTGTTATTGCAATTAATTGCAATGTTAGTAAATCAAATTCAAAAAGAGCAGATTTGGTAATTTGATCCTAACAAAAGAAGTTGAGTTCTTAAAACATCTTTTAAGAACTCATTAATATTGGGCAAATAATTTCAATAAATTAGACAAGTAAGTTTATTTAGCACACACAAAGGGTATGGCAATTTGACATATAGGACGAAATTATAAAACATAAACATATAAAATATGTTACATACATATAAAAGTATGTTTTAGAGTTTTAGCTTGACTAGATAGGTTAATATAAAAAGTAAGTCACTAAAATTTTAATGTAGTAGTCTTTCATTCACTATGCTAACACTTACACTGAAGATGATATAAATGTTAAAGGGCGTATGTTTAATTATATAAAATTGTGGTGAAAATATTGTTGTGTTAGTTATATATCCTCTCTAGTCATAATTATGAAATGCTATCACAGAATTTCAGTCAAAACAACAAATTATTTAATTTAGTATGTTTTTGTTGTTTAGTATGGTCATGTAAAACCAATGCTTCAATATGGACTTTTATAGTTCCAGCACAAGGAAACTAGCAAAGCTTGCGAGTGTCTAGCCCTATCCATTCCTAAGATAATGCAAATTTTTAAGATTTAGGTATAATAAAATTCCTAATTACAACAGTTGGTAGTAGTACCCTTTTATTTCTAAATTATACATATAAATGGATCCACTTCAGGGTAAAAATAATAAACTTCAATTAGTTATTGTGGCGACGTTTCGACCTGTCCGGTCATTATTACGGTTTTTAAACAAGAATAAGGTAATTTTAGTAAACTAGATAGAGATCTAAGATTATTTCACTTAACCTGTATTCTATTGTTGAATCAAACAAATGTAATAATTTATTTTAATGTGTAGTATCCTAAAAGCGACGACTCACCCCGAAATTATTTGTTATTGCAATTGCAAAGCTAAGACAGCACATCTACTCCGATTAAAATTAAAGTTTGTTTTGATTTGTTAGACTTCGAATAGATTTATTAACTTGTCTAATAGATATCTAAGTTATATTGCCTAATTTTAGTTTTTTATCTTCTAAATATTATATTAAGTCCGTTGCCACGTGCTTAACGGCTTGTTAAAAATAAAAGAACTTGTTTAACACCGCGCTAGAAATAAGGTTATGTTAGAAATCAAGATTAGGTCGAAACAAAATAAAAATTTTAAATTAAGAAGACTAATATATGTAAACTGAACCTGTTTTGGGTTATCAACATTAATTAATTAAATTAAAAACTAAAAATAAGTAAGGAGACTAATAAATCACTTGTTGGTGAAATGGAAAGAAATTTAGATGTAAACAGAACCTATATTCGGTTGTCAACAATAATTGGCACTTCTTTAGATTGTTACTCCTCTTATAAAGAAAAAAGAGGGGGGTAACAATCAAAAGAAGGTGTATGAAGTGTTTTTCTTTAGACTGTTACTCACTTTTTATAAACAGAAGTGTGATATTTCTTTCTCCTAAAGTACATTGGACAAAACATTTGTTTGTCTTATCTTAATAGTTATTTGTTATTTAGTTGAAGTCATTTATATTTTAAAAACACAAAGGGAAGTAACAATCTAAAGAAGTACCCAATAAATTATTTAAATAATCTTAAAATAAATACCTTAACCTGTAATAAAGTAAACACTAATCTCGTGTATCGTGTATTGAGTTATTTACTCATTACATCAGTGTCCTGCTCCTATACTAGACGCACTATGTGCTAAATAGTGGTTCGAGAAAGTTCGTGGTTGCTTGAGAAAGATAGTAGTGTTTTGAGAAAGTAAAAAAATCTATTTGATACAAGTTCTAAAATTTATTATATATTATGAGCACATTACTTGCTCTATAGTACGTTGGGTACATGGCTAAATTAGCCAAAAAGCTGCACTTTTTGATTGGAATATGCCACTTTGTGTGGGCATAGTTGATGCCCAGAGGTAACTTTTCAGATAGGGAGCCACTTCAAAATCCGTGCAGGACACCAAAATGGCGGCTATTAAAGATGGCGGTCATTAGCTGCCGTATGACGAACTAAATGTTTCTGTACCTCATCTCCTAATGGTCCGATTTCGAATTTCTTTTTTTTGTTTTAAAGCTCTTTTAAAGGAGAAACTTTATTGTCCTTATACATTTATCTCTAATCTTAAAAGGTTGAGCACAATTTTCAAAAAATCAAATATTTTCAAATTTGTAGGAGTTCCCAAAATTGGTTTTTTGCGAATATCTCATTAAAGGTCACATTTACAGAAAAATCATACGAAGTAAAATTTGTAGCATCGGAAATTTCCTACAAAAAAGATATTANTAAGGCTTCATGTTTTCCTTGTCAAGGCCTCTTATTTACATACAAAAGTATTCCAAACACGCATACAATAAACGAGAAAATAAAATTTGAAAAAAAAATATCCATATATTATTTGAAATAATAAGAATAATCTGTAAATAACTATTTTTATTTAAATGATGCAAATGCATAAGTAACAATGGAAAAACCGGTATTTAAAACTAAGACAAATATATATATATACATACTTAATACTTAATATACCCTTATGATAGTTTTTTTATATCCTTAAACCACTGATTAGGATTTTTTATATGATTATTATAATAATGTATTCATACAACAATATAATAAAGTAATTCTTTACTTATTATGTCATTGGTAAAGCATTTAATATAGATATATTATATATTATAAATACCTAACGTTGGGAATGTATGCATATATAAAACAGAAGCGTAAAACATTCCCATAAATTTAATAGTTATACTTAATGCGGACGCACATTAAAACGCAGTTGACTAAGGGCAGGAATGCGAAGATAAGGCAGTTTTTTCAACCCCTGATATATGATATATATGAGATCGCGCGAATTGAGACGCAAGTGACAAAAGGCAGGAATGCGAAGATAAGGCAGTTTTTCAATCCCTGATATATATGAGACCACGCGAATTGACACGAAGGTTACAAAGAGCTGGAATACGAAGACAAGACAGTTTTTTCAACCCCTGAAATATGCGAGACCGCGCGAATTGAAACGCAGGTGACAAAGAGCTGAAATGCGAAGACAAAACAGTTTTTTTTTAACCCCTGAAATATGTAAGACCCCGCGAATTGAGACGCAAGTGACAAAGGGCAGGAATGCGAAGATAAGGCAGTTTTTCAACCCCTGATATATACGAGACCATGCGAATTGACACGAAGGTGACAAAGAGCTGAAATGCGAAGGCAAGATAGTTTTTTTTAACCCCTGAAATATACGAGACCGAGCAAATTGATACGCAAGTGATAAAAGGGCAGAAATGCGAAGATAAGGCAGTTTTTTCAACCCCTGAAATATACGAGACCACGCGAATTGAGACGCAGGTGACAAAGAGCTGGAATGCGAACACAAGACAGTTTTTTCAACCCCTGACATATACGAGACCGCGCGAATTGAGACGCAGGTGTAAAGAGCTGGTATGCGAAGACAAGGCATTTTTTCAACCCCTGATATATATGAGATCGCGCGAATTGAAACGCAAGTGACAAAGGGCAGGAATGCGAAGATAAGGCAGTTTTTCAACCCCTGATATAAACGAGACCACGCGAATTGACCCGCAGGTGACTAAGAGCTGGAATGCGAAGACAAGACAGTTCAACCCCTGAAATATGCGAGACTGCGCGAATTGAGACGCAGGTGACAAAGAGCTGTAATGCGAAGACAAGACAGTTTTTTCAACCTCTGAAATATGTGAGACCGCGCGAATTGAGACGCAGTTAAGGGCATTACTACGCCACACTTGGCCTAACCCGATACTTATGGATGTAGCGTCTCAAATCGCGCATTATCTTACATTTCTGGGATTTAAAAAAACTATCCTGCGTTTAAATGTGTGCCGTTGCAATCTAGATTTTAGAGATATTCTGTCAAATAGTGCAGGACAACTACGCCACACTTGGCCTAACCCCATACTTGTGGATCTAGCGTCTCAAACCGCGAGTTTTCTTATGTTTCTGTGGNTTTCTGAGGTATATAGCAGGGGGAGTTTTAACTCCAAGCCTTTTTTCATGTAAAATGAATAATTTAACTTGAAAATGTAAGGCTAAGGAATATTAAAACTAATTGCATTATTCTATACTAGGGATATTATCCTTAAAAATAAATTGCTGACAGTATATTTTTCGGCAGTTCTTATACTGTGAGTATTTATTTCCTAATTGTTAATTAAATTTAGAAAATATAGCGGTTGGGCTTTTCTTATTTTTTTTTTAAAAAAATCTTTTTTAACTGGTTTATACACGCTTAAAGCTGGTTATTACTTAATTTTTCACTAAAAAGGCCAAAATATCTGGTAATGTTTTTCTTCGCTGGCTTCACATGAAGAAGATGTATTAATCTACTAAATCTACTCTCATCTTTGACGAAATTGTTCTCTGCATATAAAATGTTTCCTTCCTTTCTTATTAGAAACGCAAATAACAATAAGTTTTTGTTTATTAATTTCTTTTAATTAAGTTTTTTATTCTGATATAGTACGTTATATAGAAATCTTGCCCTAAAAAACTTTGTTTTTAAAACATATTTTGTCTGCCGTTTGTCAAGAAGTGTCTCTAAAAGATTAATTGATCGAAACGTGATCTATTATAGGGTTAACTAAGTTATATTTTATTAATCAAATAAGGTACTTTCCTAAATAAATTTAACATATTTTTAATTTAAATCAAATTATAATTATTATTAACTGCGGGAACCTGCAGAGCAATTTGTAAATATATTTAATGATTAAATAATTAAATTAGATATTATAGGCTTTACATTTATTATCACTATGTATAAGAAACTAATTATTTTAGAGTTTAACGCAGTTTCATTCACGCAGAAATAAAGTTTATTTTTAATAGATTATATTTTTTCTCATTTGACAATAGTGGTTTTTAATTAATGAATTGGTCTATGGTAGAAAATAAAATAATCAAAAATGTAAATTAATAGCGTCCAGTGGAGTCAAGGCGATAATCAGCCATTCATGAACAGTCCAAGGTTATGTCTAGCCGCAATAATATAATAATATACAACAGAATAACAAGCTATGATTATACTGCATATACAATACCTTGAAGGATAATAAATAGATATAACAACCACGCGCACCAGCGCCATTTAATTTTATAAAGACGACATAATATTAATAAAATAAATCAGAATAGTGTTTGTGTTCCTTAAAAAACACTGATGCGGTACTTCTTTAGATTGTTACTCCCCTGTTTTTTTTTAGAATATAAATGACTTAATAACTATTAAGACACAGGGATGTTTAGTCCAATATACTTCGGGACAAAGAAATATCACACTTCTGTTTTTATAAGAGGAGTAACATGTGTTTTGTGTGAAGAAGAACATTCCGAACACCTTCTTTAGATGGTTACTCTCTTATGATTTTTTTTTATAAGGGGAGTAACAATCTAAAGAAGGTGTATGGGATATTCTTCTTTTGACTGTTTTTTAGAATATAAATGATTGACTAAATACCAATTAAGATTAAGATAAGACAAAGGGATGTTTAGTCCAATGAACTGTAGGACAAAGGAATATCAACACTTTCTGTTTTTATAAGGGGAGTATAAGTCTAAAGAAGAACATTCCGAACACCTGCTCTTGATTATTACTCCCATCTGATTTTTTTATAAGGGGAGTAACAATCTAAAGAAGAGCCGGTTAAGTTTATATTTCCCTATCTATTATTTGAGGTCCTCTTTTGAGCTCCAGGCGAAGAAGCCAACAACTTTCAGTTCTATAATTGAGACTTTTACTGCTGTATAATATAATAACTAAATTAAATCAAGTTATAATTATTATTAACAATGGGAAATAGATAATTATAACTTTATTTAATTTAAAATTTAAACTCTCCGTAGAATGAATACTACCAAAAACTTAAAAAATAATATAATAACTTGTAGCTTATTGAAATTCAAATTTATAAACAATAGATAGATTATAATAATTGTTTCTGTTTATCTATTGTCTTTATTAATCTTCTATCTATGTAAACTAAGTTTATAAGGAAATAGTGTAAACAAATACCTGATATGTAAAATATTTTCTTATGACAATAACAAGTTATTTGAATTCAATCGATAAAACTTATAGAAAAGAAATAAAAACCAATATTTTTTTATTTGTTTATATATTTTTTATTTTATGATTTTTTTTTTTTACCGTAACTGTAAAACAAGAAACTGTAAACTATTTTATGGCACTTTTCAACAATAGAAATTGATAATAAAAAAACTAACTAAATTATGACTACAATTACAAATAAGATAGGCAAAAAGTAAATAATATGTATCAAATTTAATAATAAATTAAGAAAAGAACAATAATTTAAATTGATATTCTCACTATAAGAACAGAGTAGTCATGTGGTACAAAATGTTTATAAAATCAGACTCTATATGGAGTGATTATGTTCAAAAGATGATTAATAAAATTGGATATATGTATCATTAATTAATTTAATTCCAAAAAAAAAAATAGCTATTTAGTTAACTATGTGATTTTGAACTAAGACCGATTTTAAAAATTGCCAATTAGTTCGACGCATAGCTTCCTCGCGTCCTATTTCGTATACTTTAATAGTTTTATGCTTTTAAAACATATTTTATTGTCAAATTTATTTAATTTTCCCCCGTTTTTTGATTTTTTACGTGAATTGCAGAATTAGTTTAAAATTTTAAAGAGCTCAGATTGCTGAAATTAATCTCGGGGGGCTTCTTTCAATAAACTATAAATTCATTTTTACGTTTTTGGTAGTATTCATACTACGGAACATTTAAATTTTAATTTAAATCAAATTATAATTATTATTAACAATGGGAAATAGATAATGAAAAACAAGCTCCAGCGCCGGGATTTGATTATAAGCGTTATTTCTCGGTCTAGTTCTATGTCATTAATGTTGACTTCTAAGATTTGTGGAANAATAAAAAAGAACCACATAGGAAAAAAAGGGTCTAAAAGAAGGGGACGCTAAATACCTAAATTTAAATCATATCCCTAAATTTGAAGTGCAACTCTGGAAAAAAAGAACAAATAACAACCATGATTATTCATTGCGATCGTACAAAAAACGAAGTTTTATGTTTGCGAAGTCAAGAATTCCAATACAAAAACTTGTTTCAGGTGTAAGAGAACATTTTTGGTCTTATGTCTGATGTCATTTTACATTATTGCGAACCAAAATATTTCAAAAATGGTAGTCCGACTTTAATGAAATTTAAGAGTGTGTCATAATTCTTAATTAGCCCATTTCAACCTTCTCTTACACATTTTCTTTATAAAGGGGGCTAGGGGGTCAGGAGTGGGGATGGTTTCAAGTGGCTCCATACCTACTCACCTATTATATCTTAAACTGTACTTATCCAATTTTGAAGAAATTCGTATGGTTTGTCGAAATTAGGCTACAGCTGGTCCTATATTAAAATCAACCGTTTGCGCACACTATAATATTTCTAAATTGATACTTCCATTGCTGTGAAAGAACAAAACACTTTTTACAGACTAAATTTGTACAGATTTAAATAAATAATAAAGATTTTACAGATTTAAATTGAGGTGTATTTAAATTTAAATTAGACTCTATAAAAATGTTTTCCAGGGGAAAATCTATTATAGAAGAAAAATAAATTGCAAAGAAGACAATTTTGTAAAAATATCGATACTTGTATTCATTTTCTCTTTTTTCTTTTTGTAAGTTAAATTTAGTTGAAGACAGTTTTATGCAATCTTAGTTTAAAACAACCACTTTACCTTGAAAGCTTTTTTTAGACCCAGAAGAGGTACTTTATACATAAAAGACAGGTAAGGAAGAGCGGCACTTGAAGGGTCAAGGGTCCTTCCTAAGGATGTCGACCCTAAGAATGTACTACGTTAAAGAATTGCGGGATAGTATATTCATTAAATTATTAAAAAGGTCTTCATAAATCATACCTTACATTTCTCATATGCGTGTAATATACCTAAATTTATAAATATTTATTAATTGAGATGAATCAAAATAAGATATTGATATTTTAATGGTTTTACACATTAAAAAGCTTTACGAGTAATAAAAAAGAACCACATAGGAAAAAAAGGGTCTAAAAGAAGGGGACGCTAAACACATAAGAAAAAGGGGACGCTAAATACCTAAATTTAAATCATATCCCTAAATTTGAAGTGTAGCTCTGGAAAAAAAGAACAACCATGATTATTCATTGCGATCGTACAAAAAACGAAGTTTTATGTTTGCGAAGTCAAGAATTCCAATACAAAAACTTGTTTCAGGTGTAAGAGAACATTTTTGGTCTTATGTCTGATGTCATTTTACATTATTGCGAACCAAAATATTTCAAAAATGGTAGTCCGACTTTAATGAAATTTAAGAGTGTGTCATAATTCTTAATTAGTCCATTTCAACCTTCTCTTACACATTTTCTTTATAAAGGGGGCTAGGGGGTCAGGAGTGGGGATGGTTTCAAGTGGCTCCATACCTACTCACCTATTATATCTTAAACTGTACTTATCCAATTTTGAAGAAATTCGTATGGTTTGTCGAAATTAGGCTACAGCTGGTCCTATATTAAAATCAACCGTTTGCGCACACTATAATATTTCTAAATTGATACTTCCATTGCTGTGAAAGAACAAAACACTTTTTACAGACTAAATTTGTACAGATTTAAATAAATAATAAAGATTTTACAGATTTAAATTGAGGTGTATTTAAATTTAAATTAGACTCTATAAAAATGTTTTCCAGGGGAAAATCTATTATAGAAGAAAAATAAATTGCAAAGAAGACAATTTTGTAAAAATATCGATACTTTGTAAAAATAAAGATACCTTGTAAAGAAGAAATTCTTGTAAAAATACAAGATACCTTGTATTACCTTGTAAAGAAGAAAAACTTGTAAAAAAATATAAGATACCTTCTATTACCTTGTAAAGAAGAAAAACTTGTAAAAATACAAGATACTTTGTAAAAATACCTTTAGATAGGGGCCAAAACCGGTTTATATTAATACAGACATAATTGAACATTACAACAATTCTGGTGTTTCGAATGTAAAAATGATAAATTATGCTCTTTTAATTTTATTTATTAAATCTAATATCTCTTTAAATCTATTATATATTATTTATTTTATCTAATTGTTAAGAATTAACTCAAATGCAACCAACAAGAATACAAAAATTTAAAAAATAGACAAATATAAAAAGAAACTATAACAATTAACACAATAGGTAAAAGCTGATAGGATAATGACTGTAATTGTTACCCAATATTACTTTCTCATCCAAAAAAATAAAATTAAGCAATATATATTTTATTTAAGGAAATCTGTTACAAATAGCGTACAATTAAAGTGAAATGAAAAAGGTCTTACAGAATATTTCGTTATTTTGCAATTACAACGGAAATATAAGACAGTGCTATCTAATCAAAAATAGGAAAAAAATTAAACAGTTGCAAGATATTATTAGACAATTATAGACATAAGATAATAACTCAGTCAGGTTAATGAACTCGTGAAAATGTTTGCGAAAAATGTCTTATTCGATTAGCACGTTTTCAGGCACATCTGAACGAAAGTTAACCATTTTAAGTAAGTTTTATTTAATTTATATTTTAATAATTTGATCTATTTAATTAATTATATTTATTTTTAGGGTTTCGTTGGTAATACCAAAAAAAAAAGAAACCCTTATAGTTTCGTTCGGGTCTGTCTGTCTGTCTGTCACTCTGTACGGTTCCAATAACTTTTGAAGCAAAAGAGATAAAAGCGTGAAACTTACCAGTATTAAAGATCGTTTTGACGCGCACACAGGAAAAATATAGAGAACTCAAAATAATTAGCTGTTCAAATCCAAGATGGCACCTAATTCAAGTCACTCGAAAAAAATNTTTACAGATTTAAATTGAGGTGTATTTAAATTTAAATTAGACTCTATAAAAATGTTTTCCAGGGGAAAATCTATTATAGAAGAAAAATAAATTGCAAAGAAGACAATTTTGTAAAAATATCGATACTTTGTAAAAATAAAGATACCTTGTAAAGAAGAAATTCTTGTAAAAATACAAGATACCTTGTATTACCTTGTAAAGAAGAAAAACTTGTAAAAAAATACAAGATACCTTGTATACAAGAAAAACTTGTAAAAATACAAGATACTTTGTAAAAATACCTTTAGATAGGGGCCAAAACCGGTTTATATTAATACAGACATAATTGAACATTACAACAATTCTGGTGTTTCGAATGTAAAAATGATAAATTATGCTCTTTTAATTTTATTTATTAAATCTAATATCTCTTTAAATCTATTATATATTATTTATTTTATCTAATTGTTAAGAATTAACTCAAATGCAACCAACAAGAATACAAAAATTTAAAAAATAGACAAATATAAAAAGAAACTATAACAATTAACACAATAGGTAAAAGCTGATAGGATAATGACTGTAATTGTTACCCAATATTACTTTCTCATCCAAAAAAATAAAATTAAGCAATATATATTTTATTTAAGGAAATCTGTTACAAATAGCGTACAATTAAAGTGAAATGAAAAAGGTCTTACAGAATATTTCGTTATTTTGCAATTACAACGGAAATATAAGACAGTGCTATCTAATCAAAAATAGGAAAAAAATTAAACAGTTGCAAGATATTATTAGACAATTATAGACATAAGATAATAACTCAGTCAGGTTAATGAACTCGTGAAAATGTTTGCGAAAAATGTCTTATTCGATTAGCACGTTTTCAGGCACATCTGAACGAAAGTTAACTATTTGAAGTAGGCTTTATTTATTTTGTTTTATATTTCATTTATATAATGGATATTTGTTTTATATTTTTCATTTCTGTCGGCGATTCTTGTCAACAGATTGAGACACAAATAGGAGGAAATTATATGGGATCAATAATGGGCTACTTATGACTTACCATTAAAATCGGTTTTTAAGATATAAGTTGTTTCGCAAAAAATGAACGACAGACCGCCAGATAGACCCGGAACCAAAATAGACAGCCAATTAGTGTGGCACATAGCTTCCTCGCATCGTATCACGTGCTTTTTTGATTTCATGACAGACCGAAAGACCGACAGAAAACACGGGACCAAAAATGTTCCCTGATGTCTGAAATGGATTTCGTTCTTAATTTAGATTCTTGAATATTTAAATTGGAGACATAAAAAAACATTTTATTTTTTTCAGAACGACCACAAAGCATACCTTAGGTAAGCTCAGAGTCCAATATTATTACTTTCTCATACAAAGATAATGTATTGTGAAGCGCGAAAATTCGATTTTGAGATTTTGATGGATTTACACGTTACATTTATACGGAGTTACATTTTTGGTCTCAAGGGACCTCAACATTGAGACCAAAAAAGTAGTTTTTAAAAAATGTCTGCTTGTCGTTTGTGTAGACGCCTAGATCATAAACTACTGGACCGATTCTAACGAAATTTGGCATACAAGCAGAAAAATCAGGCACCGAGGCGAAATCGAGAAATTCATTTTAGTTCCAAATTTGGGGGCGCTACCCCCTAAAAAAACTCTAAAAATACGTAAAAAAAAATATTTATCGAAAACGGTTCCGACGATTTTGATTAAACAAATTCTAAAATGTAGTCCATTTAAATACAAATCTAACAATAAAGCAGTTTTCCCGGTAAAAATCTACTTCCTGAGAAAATAGTTATAAAAGTGGACGGAGAGAGGTCGGGTTCGATTACTCCCTGAGGAGAACTTATTTTTATTATAATTTTTGATAAAATGTTCAATAATAATTAAATGTATACCTAGGAAAACTAATAAATAGAAAACTTTGGGCTGTTATTATAAACTCATAGATGAGAAAGTTTGTCTGACTTGTCTCAGACCGATTTTTACACTAGTATTCCTTCAACTAGTATACTACTAGTATTCACTCAAAAAGTTCTTGCATTGCGAAACAAGCTTTTAGGGTCAGATTAATAATTTTGCTAAATCTACAGTAGTAAGTTTTTATGTTACCATCTGTATCATTATATATATTTCCAAACATAATTCTTTCTTAAAATCCATTTCGTTGCAGCTTTTGTCAACCCAGGTGTCTAATCCCAGCCTCTTTCACTAAATCTTTTATCCTCACCGTTACTCCTTCCCGTCGGTGCTTTAGACGGCTCAATTTACAAAAATTTTATTTCTATAAGTAAGTTCAGCTAAATCTAGGTCGTGAGTTTTTTTCCGACGTAATAGGTCTATTAAATGTGTTAGTGTTAAAGTACACAATATTACTTAAATCAAAGAAAACACAATAGCAATGTTCAATCTACGTGAAGATATTTTTATCTCCTCCGATAAAAAATGTTTGGCTTTCGAGCCAACCAAAGGTAAATGAAGCATTGTGGACATTTTAAAGAACTATTTCTTATGAGTCAAAATTTTCTCACCAAAAATGTGTTTTAGACATCAAAAAACATTTTTGGTCCGACATCGTCACAAAAGTACTTAGTAAGAACTACCTATTAATGAAATTTGTATGTTATATCAAAGCCCACAACAAAGGTGGTGCCATTTCAACCTTCTGCGCATATTGTTATAGTATGGCGCATGACAACAACCTATGTGTGTCCTTCTTTTTGACAGAATTGTTTTCCAAGAAAAGAAACATCTATATGAAAGCGTATGTTATATGAAAGCCCACAGATGGTGCTTTGATAACAATGATGTTGCCATTTCAACCTTCTGCGCATATTATCATAGTATGGCGCATGAGAACAACCTATTTGTCTTACTATTTGACATCATTTTCTTCCAGGATAAGAAACAACTATATGCGTATTTATATCAAAGCTCACAGAAGGTGCCATTTCAACCTTCAGCGTATATTATTATAGAGAACAACCTGTGTGTCTTCCTACTTGACAGCATTTTTTTTCCAAGATAAGAAACAACTATGTATATATATGTTGTTATATGAAAGCCCACAGATGGTGCAACGACAATGATGATGCCATTTTTACCTTCTGCACATATCATAGTATGACACATGAGAACAACCTATGTGTCTTCTATTTGACAGCATTTTCCCCCAAGAAAAGAAACAACTATAAGCCCACAGATGGTTCTTTGATAACAATGATGTTCCTATTTGAACCTTCTGCGCATATTATTATAGTATTGCGCATTGCGTATGAGAACAAACTATTTGTCTTACTATTTGACAGCAATTTCTTTCAAGATAAGAAACAACTATTTGTGCATCTTATATCAAAACTCACAGATGGTGCCATTTCAACCTTCTGCTCATAATATGTAATAGTACGGCACATGAGAATAACCTATGTGTGTCTTCCTATTTGACAGCATTTCTTTTCAAGACAAGAAGCAACTATACTATGAGTATGTTATATCAAAGCCCACAGATGGTGTCATAATAATTATGGTACCATTTCTACCTTCTGCGCATATTATCATATTATGGCGCATGATAACAACCTATGTGTGTCCTTCTTTTTGACAGAATTTTTTTCCAAGAAAAGAAACAACTATATATATGTATGTTATATGAAAGCCCACAGATGGTGTCATAACAATGTTGTTCCCATTTCAAACTTCCGCGGAAATTATCATAGAATGGCGCATGAGAACAATTTATGTGTGACCTCCAATTTGACAGAATTTTCTTCCAAAGAAAATAATCAACCATATGCTTGTTAACGCCCACAGATAGTGCTATAACAATAATGGTGTCAATTCAACCTTTTGATCATATTGTAATAGTATGGCGCGCATGAGAACAACTTATGTGAACCCTCCAATTTGACAGCATTTTTTTCCAAGAAAAGAAAGCAACTATCAAAAAAACCATGGTTCCGATATGTGTCACATGAACCAAAAACAAATAAATAAATTTAACTACAGTAGAGTCTCGCTAATCCGGACCCCGCTAGTCCGGACATCCGGATAATCCGGACGGGCCAAACCTAATGAACAATTTGGAAAAACTAGTGAATTGTTAAGATTATCGGGGTTTCTGTTTTTATTGTCTATTAACATCTATAAAATTGTTCCTAGTATAGTTTACAGGTGTACACTCCAACGTTCCGACACGAGAAATATCCGATATTTCTGTTAAAAATAAACAGATCTAGAATAATTATGAATAAGTATGAACACCAATAAATCGGTTTCGGCTCCATAGAAATGTTGGGCGGAAGATATAAAGGTAGTGTATTCCAGGAAATACAAGTATTCATGACTGAGATGGGGACACACGTAGCGGCGCGGCGGTTTAACGGAGTTCCGTGAAACTTCGCCAAACCGCCAGTGTAATGTCTTAACTTATTGTGAAATTATTAGCCGTTGCTCGAATTTCATTTCGGAACACAGCTTGTTTCCCTGGATGTCCATTCTATACCTACATTGCGATTCATTTTAATTTAATTTATTTGATATTCGGACTGGTATTTAAATAGTGTTTTTTTTTAGTCTATATAGAAGTAATTTTTACAATTAAATCGATACAACATCGATTTTAATAGTTTTACCCAACTAAAACTTGTTTTACAGACATTTTAAACATGATTCCGTTTAATCCGGACTTTCGGTTATCCGGACTGGGTCCGGTCCCGTCAAACCCGGATTAGCGAGACTCTACTGTACGCTAACTTTCTTTCTAGCACACTAGACAAATTGAGATACGTACTTAGTATCATCCATATGGTTGACTGAATTGTTCTATCGTACTAAGTAAATTCAAGCACACTAGAGCTACCCTCACAACTAATCTATTTCTTATGTAGGTACCAGCTACAAGTTTAGTCGTAGCTAAGTCGTATAAGACAGGAAAGGTCATGTTCTACTTAGACTAACGGATGTTAAAAGTGTTTTCTTCTCTTAGATGAAGAGATTACTAGGTCACTTCCATTACTTCCAGGACAAGATTACCTCCTGACTTAACTAGGTACTCAGTACTCAGACTAGGATTGACGTGACACGACCGCAAGACTACTAACAAGAACGACTGTAGTGATCTAAATCTTTTCAACTCTCATATCTTTTACCTTCTCATATGTATGTAGAATACATAATACATAAAGAGAAAGTGACAAGGGAGGGGGGAAATAATTAATTAAAATATTTATAATCGTTAAGAAAACTACGTCAACGTGGTTAATGTTGCTACTTCACCAGGACAAGATGTACTGATGTACTCACCTGAAGATGCAACTACGATCCTACGTATGAACTTCATATTTTAGCAAGATGGTTCGATGGTTGAAATAATTCTGTGACCAGGTGATGTAATTATGACCATCTGTAGGCTAAATATACATAGATGGTACCATTTCTACCTTCTGCGCATATTATCATATTATGGCGCATGATAACAACCTATGTGTGTCCTTCTTTTTGACAGAATTTTTTTCCAAGAAAAGAAACAACTATATATATGTATGTTATATGAAAGCCCACAGATGGTGTCATAACAATGTTGTTCCCATTTCAAACTTCCGCGGAAATTATCATAGAATGGCGCATGAGAACAATTTATGTGTGACCTCCAATTTGACAGAATTTTCTTCCAAAGAAAATAATCAACCATATGCTTGTTAACGCCCACAGATAGTGCTATAACAATAATGGTGTCAATTCAACCTTTTGATCATATTGTAATAGTATGGCGCGCATGAGAACAACTTATGTGAACCCTCCAATTTGACAGCATTTTTTTCCAAGAAAAGAAAGCAACTATCAAAAAAACCATGGTTCCGATATGTGTCACATGAACCAAAAACAAATAAATAAATTTAACTACAGTAGAGTCTCGCTAATCCGGACCCCGCTAGTCCGGACATCCGGATAATCCGGACGGGCCAAACCTAATGAACAATTTGGAAAAACTAGTGAATTGTTAAGATTATCGGGGTTTCTGTTTTTATTGTCTATTAACATCTATAAAANTTATTTATTTATTAGTCATAGTTGAAACTTAAAGGTCAGTTCCGTTCGTTAAGTATATTAAATAATTGAAATGAGTACGCACTGCTATCTTCCTACAGAATGCCATCTGATTTCATTCTTATCGGATATACTTAATATAAACTTTTTTCCATTTACTTAACACTTTCTTTAAAAAATTATTCTTAGGGGGAACGAGACTTTTGCTAGTTTCCCAAGCCAAACTTATTTTTATTTTAATGCTAATCTGACTTCCTTATTTGTAATTGCATCAAAAAGGTCAGCGGATCGTTATGCGTTGGAATCAGGGCTGCTCCAAATTCGATTCAGGGTCCCCAGTTAATACTTCAACATTAATATCCTCACATGATAAGCGATAAATTTAATTTTAAGTTTCGTTTTTATTAAGTTCGATTTAGTTTAACGTCGTGTCTCAATGCTACGTCCTACGAGACTTTCTACATGAAAAAAGAACACCTCCGTACTCCGTACAGCGAAATCGGAAATCTTTTAAAGCTCCGTAGGTTCCGTAGGTAGGTAGACACAAAAAGTTATTACAATAAGGCTTCACACATCTTAGATGTACTTGAACGTCGATATTAACAAGTAACTAACCCCCGTACTTTGCGTGGGGTTTCCCACGTCAGAAAAAAACAAAAAACTGTGGAGGAAGGGACGTCCTTTTTGATCACATCTGTTTGAAGAAATGAAAAAACTACATAGGAGGATAAGGAGTTTTACGTAGGTTTCACACGTCTCAAAGGATAGAGACGTCTATCTCTGTTCCGGTGACCGTCGTGGAAGACTCCTACCAAGTGATTGCTCTTTGTGAAGGATAGATTAAAAAGCCGAATTTAGAAGAAGGTAATCGACAATGTTTACCTTACGTGGTATGTTAAGATCTTTTTAAAAAAAAAAAATTAGAAGAGTAATATGGTACGTCGAAGGTCCCAAAAGGATGTCGGTGGACTAGACTCTCTTAGACTCGATTCGTCCGAATCCATTTACGTCAAAACCATCTGGCCGTCTGTAATCGAGATTAATCCGTTTAAAAAGCGTTAAGATCAGTTGAAAAATCAATATGAATGATCGATTAAGCAATGATCGAACTTTAACAAGTGTTAAAATTCGACAATTGCGGCTGTTAGACCGGTTCGAAAAGCGGACATGTGTCGATAGTTATTACGAAGGTAAGGCCATCTGTTGTTTTCCTACTACCTCCAAGCTTGTCTCAACCTACCCTGGTTTCTTTTTTTTTCTTTCTCTTCTTTATACCCCGCAGACGATGTAGGCTTCTTGCGTAGGTCAGTTCATCAACCCGACATTGGGATTTCCTTTTTGAAAAGACCGCGAGTTTAATAAGAGATGGGATACAAGAAGGGGGGGACATCGAATCTCAACGAAGATGCTCGCCCACGTTAACAAATGAAAATGTATAATTTCTTCTTTCAAATCCCCGGTAGCATGGATTGAAAAAAAAGGTTCGTGTGTAACGAATATATTAAAACACCTGCTGCTCTAATGTAATTGATTTTCAATATTAAATTGCAGAGATCCAAGAAAAAAAAACAAATCTTCCCTACTTTATAATTACCCCTTTTTTATTACAATCCTTAAGTAATTGATTGCTCGTATACTCAGGTAATCGGATTAAAAAAAATGTTTAAAACCGCAAATAATTGATAATTGATTGCTTTTAAAAACAAACTGACAATTTCTGATTAGGGTCACTGACCTGACTACTTTTAAAACGCTATCAAATCAAAATTAAAAAATAATCCAATTTCCAACTTCGCCTTATTTTAAAAATTATATGATTACATAAGGATAATAAAAATCGAAAAAACACTTCTATTCAAGTTTCTGCAAATTAAATAGCCGTAAAAAAAGTATTAACACGAGAATTTATGAAATGATTCCATTAATTATAAAATTAATGCTTTTATAAGGTGAAGGTTATTTTTGGTTTGGGTAGTTTTGCTTCTGATAGTAAATTTTGTTTCAAATTTAAGTAATCAAGCCTTAATACAATATAATAAATATCTAAATACTTTCAACAGCAATTCAACTAAGACACTTATATTGCATTGTTGTTGATACTTGTAATTTAGGATCATATTGAAACTAAATATGTAAACACAAATAAACAAATAAACAAACAAAATAGTCTGCCAATTGATTCCTTGTGTCCTATTATTGTAAAAATGGTTACATGATGTTTTGATCTTCATATTTCGATTCTCACCGGGGTCAAATTTATTTTTTAAGAAATATTAAATTTGCTGGTTAAAATGGGAACATCTGTGGGCCATTTTATAAAGAACAATTCAAAACCAGGTGAATACTTTATGAAATATAAGTGTTAATAAAAAAAATAAATAAAAAAATAGAATGCCAATTGGTGTGGCACATAGTTTCTCGGATCCTATCCACAAACTTTATTGATTTTATGCTTTTACAAACCACTATTGTTGAATTTGTTTAATTGTTTTCCCCCGTTTTTTTTAATCTATGAAAATTGTTTTTGATTTTTTTACATGAATTAAAGTATCAATTAAGCAAAAGTTAAGGAGCGCAGACCGTTCGTATTAATCTAGGGCTATCTGCGGGCTACTTTCGATAAACTATAAAAGTTTCATACAAATCAGACAAGTAC
>KZ651624.1:274856-296243 GCA_001010745.2 Gerris buenoi
TAACTCGATGAACTTTTACTCAAGTTATTGTCATCGGTAGATTTCGTGACGGATTTTGCGTGACGGTGATTTTGGTCGTTTTTTTCGGATTCACTCCAGGGCTCCAGAACGTGCCATAAGGAACTTCGTTCCAATAATTTAAGAAATTATTTTAATGCTTATATTTATATTTTGTCTAAGTTGTATTTGCATCTCAGAGCCGGTTCGAATAATGGACCTCCCACGAATCTAGAGGCATGTTTAAACGTCATGATTTTACGCCGTTAAGTTTTCACCCATGATGTCTTCATGAAGTTATGTATGGAAAATTAGTTATTCAAACTATTTTCTCTTAATTTCTTGAAAATTAGTAAAAAAAAAAACCAGGACTGTTTTGAAATTCATCAGGCCTTTCACTCATTGCCTACAAAATAGGTTTCTTTTTTTGCAAGAATCGATTTAAAATAACTTGCAAATTTCCCTGCCCGTTACAAACCCAACTCTTAGGTCACTGCGTAGGCGAACATCCGCGAGCCATGGGGGTAAAAAAAGAGAAAGCCGCGACGAATTAAACGGAATAATCCGCTTCGTCCAACGCAGAACGCAGAATTATCTCCGTATCTTCGCTTGATATTACAGATTATACGGGGAGGGGCAAAATAACGGAACGGTCCACAGATAGTGACCGTTCCCTAAAGAACAACTAATTTGAGCAAAAACGGCAGATTCAGGCTCATCATTTGGCAGATGCTCTCATCAGTAATAGACTTAATAGTCAAGCCAAAAGAGGTGAAATTTGAAAATATTATAACTGCAAACTGCAGAGGCGTGAAATCTCACACATGTGGCTTGATAAATTACATAGAACTTATTATTATTTTTTTTTAGCACATTTTCCACCATAGCTGATTGAATATTAATAAATATATATATACCTTTATAATCTGGACAATTTAGAACGCATTTGGAATTAATATTCAATTATCCTTAGATTGGAAGAAGGTAAACGTAAAAGATGAAAATACAATCCACAGCGGGGATTCGATCCCAGACCTTTTGATTTCACGTCTTGCTTTCAATTTACCATGCAATTAAGCTACACCAGAAAATGATTTATCTCCCTCCGAAGAAATTATAAATAAATAATTTTCATATAGATTAGAGAGCTATAATATTGCAATATTAATAGAAAAATAAAGTTTTTGCTAGAATGAAGCGCACATCGTTTACTTAAGTATAAACTACATAATTTAGCATTCTTTGGGAACCATTTTTAATTATCCTAAAAATAATTATTTAATGTAATCGTTCTGAAACAGAAATATCAACACTGTTTATGATTCTCATTTCAAAAATTCTATGAATGAAATCGGTTTTAAACCACCAGAGAAAATTTTTGGTCCTGTGACTGACTGTCAGTCTTTCACTTTGTCTATTGGTCTCTCTGTCACTCATTTTTTCGAATCAACATATCTCAGAATTTACGTTTTTAATGGCAGATTATAATTAGCCCATTGTTAGTCCCATATAAGTGTCAACCTTCTGTGCCCGTTTGTTTCTCTTCTACAAGCGCATAAACCTATATACTTTTTTATAACTACATCTTCAAAAGCACTCATCTGATTATTAAGAAGTTTGAATGGTTTGTCGAAAGTAGCTCGCAGATAGGTCCTGATTAATTTTAACCACCTGCTCACGTAAAATATTACTATATTGATGCTTTTATTCGTGTAAACAACAAAAACAAATTTGACAATTTCTTTTTTAAAGAGAGAAACAAATAAAGAAATTAAACAATATTGGTTTGCAGAAGCATAACATCAACAAACTACTTAATAAATAGGATGCGAGGAAGCTATGTGTCACACGTCACACTAATTGGCAGAGTATTTACTTAATGTATTTATTTAACTGATATTAAACAGTTCGTGAAAATGTAGTACATATGTAATAAGAATAAGAAATAAAAGAAATGTTATTATTAAGACGAAAGATTTAGTTCGAAAAAGTTTTAGTTGAAATATCTTGACATTTAACAAATGATGTCCATTTTAAAATATTAAATTTTTGATAATATTAAATTAGACACTCAAACACGAACCTGCATCCACCACAAGGGCTGGAGAGCGATTTAAGCAAGGGGCGTAACCCCCAAGCACTCTATATACATTTTATGTATTTAAAAAAATCTAAATACCAAATTCAATCTACATCGAACCCGTGATAAATGAAGGCTCATCATTATACATCTTTATATATATTTTGCCGGTATATAATATCAATTAATTTTGATCATACTATTTATATAGAAGGTAAACGTAAAATATGAAAATACAATCCACAGCGGGGATTCGATCCCAGACCTTTTGATTTCACGTCTTGCTTTCAATTTACCATGCAATTAAGCTACACCAGAAAATGATTTATCTCCCTCCGAAGAAATTATAAATAAATAATTTTCATATAGATTAGAGAGCTATAATATTGCAATATTAATAGAAAAATAAAGTTTTTGCTAGAATGAAGCGCACATCGTTTACTTAAGTATAAACTACATAATTTAGCATTCTNTATATATATATTCGTTAAAGTGAGACAGTTAAAGTAAAAAAGATCTAAGTTACTGAAGCAGTAGACTTATTACAGTTGAGAGCTAAAGAACTGAACGCAAATATTATATTGAGTATACAATGTTTAAAAGAGTATGATAGCTTGTCTAGTAAAGGAAAAAATTAGTCGTTTTTTACGTTTCTTATAAAACATAAAAAACTGAATAACGCTCAGTAAGAGATTAGTAGAAAAGTAAAGGAAACATGTATGATAATTGACTTAGTCAAGACCTAAATTAGTACAAGAGTAAATGGAAATGGACTAATAATGGATAATGATAAGTGACTCAATAAAGATCCAGATTAGTAGATGTGTAAAGGGAATAAGTATGATAACTGACTCAGTTAGAAGAAAATGTATGATAACTGACTCATTAAAGATCCTGATTAGTAGAAGAGTAAAGGGAATATGCATAATAACTGTTTCAGTTAAGATCCAGATTAGTAGAAGAGTAAAGGTTAAGCATGATTACTGACACAGTCAAGATCCAGATTAGTAGAAGAGTAAAGGGAATAAGTATAATAATTAACTCATTAAAGATCCAGATTAGTAGAAGAGTAATGGAACTATGTATGATAACTTGCCCGGTAAAGATCCAGATTAGTAGAAGAGTAATGGGAAAATGTTTAATAACTGACTCAGTAAAGATCCAGATTAGTAGAAGAGTAAAGGGAATACGCATATGATAACTGACTCAGTGAAAATCCAGATTAGTAGAAGAGTAAAGGGAAAATGTATGATAACTAACTCATTAAATATCCAGATTAGTAGAAGAGTAAAGGGAATAACTATGATAACTGACTCAGTAAAGATCTAGATTAGTAGAAGAGTAAAGGCAAAAATAAATGATAGTAAAAACACCCATATTAGTGTAGAGAGCTTGAGCACTTGTTAGAAATATGTTATGTTTACTTATATTATTTAAGAAAATAAACAATAGATATTGAAAATAAGTAATAGTATATTATAGTAGTGAATATGTCTAAAGGTGAGACTAGTAGAGTAAAGAGAAAGCGCTTCTCTTAGCTGCAGATATAAACTAGGTAAGGGGTGAACAGACTTACCTGTACAAATATCTCACTACTACAGACACTATACCTTCATACAACACAACACTCTCAACTAAAGTTTCACAACTCTCTCTCGTTACTGCTTCAGCTCTATTACACCATCGGTACAACAGTAAGCCACCCCAAACAACTCTTCAATCATTTCTCCAACAATATCTCACTCAATATTATTTTCATATTTTATTTCTTAATAAAAAAGTTTCAAAAATAAGTAAGAAAAGAAAAACAAAATACTAATTTTCTCTATTACATGGAAAAACATTGAATCATATGCTTTTGGGCATTAAAGCCACACCATCGACATTTCAATGCTTTTCATTACACATTTTATGTGTATCATCATATTTCCATTTAATATATTATTATAATATATAAATCTGTATTATTTCTATAACAACTTGTATGAGAAAGATAAAAAACGGAATAGATTTGAAGCAGAATGTATATAGTCCCCTATATTGTTGACATCTTGAGTCGAAAAAGCGAACAAACGGGGCGCAAAATCTACCCGCGTGCATTCAATTTCAAAATACATAGTTAAAAACATAAAAATCTGAATAAATTTGTAGAGACTATGTTCTTATTACAATGTTCTTATTTACTATGTTCATGTTATTATAGCAGTGCAGTATGTCTAAATGTGAAACTATAATATAAGGAGGATGGAGTGAGACACCTATTACCTTCCTACGTATCAGTTAGTAATAGTATATTATAGTAGTGCAGTATGTCTATAGTCAATAGGTGAGACTATAATATAGGAGGATGGAGTAATACACCTAGGCTGTACCTGGAAGTACCTTCCTACGTTTCAACCAGTAATAGTATATTACAGCAGTGCAGTATGTCTAAAGGTAGACTATAATGTAGAGTAGAGGGGTGAAGTGATACACCTATTACCTTCCTACGTATCAGTCAGTAATAGTATATTACAGTAGTGCAGAATGTCTAAAGATAAAACTATAATGTTGAGGGTTAGAGTGATACACCAATCATCTTCCTACGTATCATTTTTAATATAGTATATTAGTATTTCTTTAGTATAGTATATTATAGCAGTGCAGTATATCTAAAGGTAAAACTATAATAAGGGGATGGAGCGATACACCTATTACCTTCCAACGTATCAGTCAGTGTCAGTAGTCTCATAAAAAATGGTATATTTAACATATTTCAGATAATTTTTTAACTTTCTATAAATTAAGACAAATGCGATGAAACAGGAAAAAACAGTTTATAATTAAGTTTTAAAGCGAGATTCTCACATTTAGGAAAGGTAGAAAGAATTCTTCAAGAATTAAAAAAAAAAAAACTACTGGTGTGAAATTATTGGTAATATTTCAGTCTCAGTCGACTCTAGGCTATCATCAGGTCAAACGAAATTAAAGGACAAGAGAGCCGTGAGGGTCAAGAAATTTTTAAATAATTTCAAGTTTCTCGAAATGGACCGATTTAAAGGCATCTCGTTAGCATTCATTTTTTTGCCAAAATTGTTAATGAAGTCGTTATAAAGAAAGTTATTTTTTTTTACGCCTTAATTTTCCTCCCCTAATTTAAAAACGTCTTTAATTTTTATTGTAGTGATTTATTTCATAATCAAGACATCGGAAAGTACTTCTAATAACACTTGTTTAGAATTTTTACGATCTTATATTATACTCGTATACACATTTGATCATTTATTCTTCATATTACTAAACAAGAAACACAAATTAAGTAGGCAAAACAGTGTTAAAAGCGAAGAATTTAATCATGTCATCGTCTTTTATAGTTGAACAATCATGTAAATTTAATGGTTGTCGGTTCTACGGTTATATAGTTACCTTTTTTACTTTTCCTCATCTTCTCCGAAAGTATACGGGAAAAGTATTGTTTTCACCAAAAAATCCGGAATCGAGGTTTTTCAACGTATCCGTTTCGGGTGTTTTTTAAGATGATTCGAGACGTTTTTAGCTGGATATCACTCTGTCTGTCTGTGTGTCAGTGCGTCTGTTCATCTGTCTGTCTGTATCACAAACAGATGCAGTCTGTGTCACGCATAACTCCCACAGTTTTTAAGCTAGAGAGTTGAAACTTAGCAGAAAAATCAGTCCTTATTTCTAGTTGTGCCACCCGGAAAATTAAGATTTTCCAACATCTTGAACTCAGTTTGCTGAGTCAGCAAAAATCGAAAAGTGGTCTGATCGAGTTGAAATTTAGCCCGAATGTACCTCTCTGTATGACAAACAAAGCCACTGTATTTCACTTTGATAATGGCCGCTATTTTTTACTACGTTTTTATTAACTTGGTTTCTTGTTTGTTTGTTTGTCCAGTACAAATCTTGCAATCGATTTTTAACTAACTTCCCGAGTAGCTAGACATTTGAAACTTTTAGNACATAGGTGAAAAAGACTGCATTTGTAAAGGCCAATTCATGCTATACAAGATTAGGGACATTTCAAATTTAATTTTGTTCAAAATTTCAAATATTCTTTTATTTGTTACCTTTTGAATAAACGAGACAGGGCTATTCGAATGTATAATGTATTTGGGTCCGACGTTTATACATATAAGCTTCTATGATAAGATAAATTATTCAAGCGCTATTTTTTGAAAAAAGACACGTTTTAGGTCCTATTTTGAATTGTATATCATCAGGAAAATTTTCATAGGATCGATATGGTAATAGGTTTAAACTTTATGATAATCGTTTTATGTTGTTTTTCTTCTATTTTACTTCTTTTTCTATTTTTGTATTTTTGTTTTTCAAGTCAGAACGCTTTTGAAGATAATGACGTCGTTCATATTTATCCGAAGAAACGTTTACACTTAAGTGTTTACGTAAGACGCGCGGGGTTTGTTGAACTGTTGTTTTTTCTAATTACCTCTAGTATTTAGTGGAGCCCAGGTGTTAATTTGTATTTTCTACAGTTCTTTATCTTATTTATTCATTTTTATTTTTTTCAAAAAAGATAAATGAATAACAAGAATTTGGTATTAGAGATTTAGATTATTAACAATAGATAAGTTTCAAATATCTTAACAGATCCAGATCAAAAAAAGATTTAAAATAATTCTAGGCTATAAAAATAAAGTTTCTATTATAAAAATTAATTAATTACAGTAGAGTCTCACTAATACGGATTTAATGCAGGACTGGGCACTTAAACAGTTGTCATCACTTATAGATTTCTAAATAAATGGTCTTTCCTCTTTCCTGAGATTTTTAAAGTATAAAAAATTAAATGATTGAAGAATGATTTCTCCTTTAATTCGTTCAGTTATTATTCGCAATTAAGCTCGTTTCTTGTTGAGAAGAGTTGCGTCGTTTTTCCCACAGTAGAGAATAATAATTAAGCATTTGGTGTCAACTTATTTCGTTGGATAATTGTCAAAGTAGTTTAAAAGTTGTTTTTGTTTAAGTATTAGTTAGTAGTTGAACTGGAAGACTTAAAAAGTACTTTCTAAAGTTTATTATTATTGTTATTATTACTATTATTATTAGAAGTAGTAGTTTTAAGTACCTTAAGCAGCTTAGAAACAAGTCTTGTTCTTTTTGGACAGTATAACGAGTGTAAAAATAATTGAAGGTAAAATTATCTATGACTAATCTTTTTATTTTTTATTTACAATCTTTCTCTTTAAAATTTTTTTTTTTAAATAAATAAATCAAGATGAAAAAATTAGACTTGCAAATGAGATATACGATAAGTTATAATTTAAAAGCCTTATTATTTGTTGCTTTTAAAAACCAATGGTATGACAGTTTAGTCAAAACAGGATGAAAGAATCAACTTGTAAAGGTGGCGCTTCATGTATAATTTTAATACATGTATAATTTTTCCACCGAGCTTCTTTTTTTACTTTTTTTATACAAAGAGATAGTATTGTGATGGCGCGAATATTTTATTTTGATGGATTTCACGTTTTAAGGTCCCTTGAATCCAAAAAAGTGTTTTTTAAAAACAAATTCTGTCTGTCGTGTGTGCAGACGCGAGAAGCAAAACAAATTTATTAAAAAAAAAAAAAAAAAAGTCTCTCTGTCGTCTGTGGAGACATGTGGAGCATAAACTCCTGAACCGTTGTGACGAAATTTGGCATACATTTTCAGAACAATCATACCTCAAGGTAGAATACAGAAATTAATTTGAGCTCAAAATTTTGGGGTGCTGCTCTCCAAAAACTCTGAAAAAAGTTAAAAACCAAATATTTCTCGAAAATAATTTCGACGATCTTGATTAAAAAATTCTAAAATGTACGTCATTTAAATACGAATCTAATGATATAAGCCGTTTCCCTGAGAAAAATCTAGTACCTGAGAAAATAGCTTTAAACGAGGACGGAGAGAGACCGGGTTCGATTCCCCGCCGAGGAGAAGTTATTTTTATGATAAATTTGTATAAAACGTTCTATAATAATTAAGTATACCAACGANTAATAATTAAAGACTATAGGATGATTCGTGTTACTTTTACGACTGAAATGTCAGCGACAAATTAAATTAATACACAGTAATTATAAAGATAATTATTATTTTTTTTTTTTTAAATAATTAACTTTACTAACTACTTTCCTTGTCGAAAATAGCCATTTCATTTATATAAGTGAGTAGTGTTCCGACGACACACCTCGAAATGATTTGTTATTGCTAAGCTAAGGCAACATTAAAAAAATAAATATTTGTTTTGATTTTTGGTCTTTAAATAGATTATAATAACTTATCTAAATTAATTTTCTTAGTTTTACTTTTTTCTAAGTAAAAATTAAGCCCGTTGCAAAAGGCCTAAGGGCTGTTGCAATCCTGGTTGACATATATAATATACAAGTTATCAATGAAGGTATCTATGAAGTTCAAATTTTAGAAAATAGAGCCGAGGTTGCTTTATGATAACAAGCGAGTATCATAAAAGTATTATTTCTATTAATAATTCTGATGATGTATAATTACCTTTGAAGTAATTTACCTTCTTTATATTTATTTAAATTTAAGACAGACGTCATGCTGGCAAAGAAATGGCAAGGTTAGATTTTAAAAATCAAATTTTCAAGCTAACAAGGATTAAATAGGTACAACGGAACTGCTTTCACCCAAAATATAATCAGAAATTGAACACGATAAAACTCCTGAAAATCGATGAAATAGGAAATCGATTTTGTCGGGAAATCCCATTGTGGGGCCCCAATGATATCCCGGCAAAAGTCAAAACATTTGAAATAAAAAGTAAAAACAAGATCTTTATTCAAGCACTATTTTTTGAAAAAAGACACGTTTTAGGTCCTATTTTGAATTGTATATCATCAGGAAAATTTTCATAGGATCGATATGGTAATAGGTTTAAACTTTATGATAATCGTTTTATGTTGTTTTTCTTCTATTTTACTTCTTTTTCTATTTTTGTATTTTTGTTTTTCAAGTCAGAACGCTTTTGAAGATAATGACGTCGTTCATATTTATCCGAAGAAACGTTTACACTTAAGTGTTTACGTAAGACGCGCGGGGTTTGTTGAACTGTTGTTTTTTCTAATTACCTCTAGTATTTAGTGGAGCCCAGGTGTTAATTTGTATTTTCTACAGTTCTTTATCTTATTTATTCATTTTTATTTTTTTCAAAAAAGATAAATGAATAACAAGAATTTGGTATTAGAGATTTAGATTATTAACAATAGATAAGTTTCAAATATCTTAACAGATCCAGATCAAAAAAAGATTTAAAATAATTCTAGGCTATAAAAATAAAGTTTCTATTATAAAAATTAATTAATTACAGTAGAGTCTCACTAATACGGATTTAATGCAGGACTGGGCACTGTCCAGATCACCGAAAGTCCGGATTAAACGAAATCAGTTTTAAAATATCTTTAAAACAAATTTTAGCTCGGTAAAACTATTATATCATAAGAATATCTATGTGCTTAGTTTAGTCTATAGTGTTTATCTATAGTAGTTTATCTATAGTAACCTGCGTGATTGCATCATCCCGACAAAGGATCATTTCACCGGAAACCCAAGCTGTTTATATCTATAGCTGTATCAATAGTGTTAGTCTATGAGTACTCAGCTCCATATAGTTTTAAAGTTACTTTTGTTATGTGATTTTATACAAAATATTCTGTCCACATAACTGTTTTTTTATGCTAAATAAACAAATCATTTTTCAGGCTCGATAATGACCGTCGCCGGTCGAAACGTCGCCAAAAGCCTTAATTATTGAATATATTTTTTCTTTAACCCTTAAGTGGATCAACTATATTACACATAAATATTGAAAAAAACCTTAAGCAGCTTAGAAACAAGTCTTGTTCTTTTTGGACAGTATAACGAGTGTAAAAATAATTGAAGGTAAAATTATCTATGACTAATCTTTTTATTTTTTATTTACAATCTTTCTCTTTAAAATTTTTTTTTTTAAATAAATAAATCAAGATGAAAAAATTAGACTTGCNTAATTAGTCTTCCTACGATTTTCACGGCTGACGATAACCACCGGAAAACGAACAAGTAAACCATGTAATTTTAAAAGGAAGTGTAACGTACATTTTGACAAACTTGTTTTATTACAAGGTAGAATAAAAATTTAATCGCCTCCTATTAAATTCAACATCCATTCTAATAATTAAAGACTATAGGATGATTCGTGTTACTTTTACGACTGAAATGTCAGCGACAAATTAAATTAATACACAGTAATTATAAAGATAATTATTATTATTTTTAAATAATTAACTTTACTAACTACTTTCCTTGTCGAAAATAGCCATTTCATTTATATAAGTGAGTAGTGTTCCGACGACACACCTCGAAATGATTTGTTATTGCTAAGCTAAGGCAACATTAAAAAAATAAATATTTGTTTTGATTTTTGGTCTTTAAATAGATTATAATAACTTATCTAAATTAATTTTCTTAGTTTTACTTTTTTCTAAGTAAAAATTAAGCCCGTTGCAAAAGGCCTAAGGGCTGTTGCAATCCTGGTTGACATATATAATATACAAGTTATCAATGAAGGTATCTATGAAGTTCAAATTTTAGAAAATAGAGCCGAGGTTGCTTTATGATAACAAGCGAGTATCATAAAAGTATTATTTCTATTAATAATTCTGATGATGTATAATTACCTTTGAAGTAATTTACCTTCTTTATATTTATTTAAATTTAAGACAGACGTCATGCTGGCAAAGAAATGGCAAGGTTAGATTTTAAAAATCAAATTTTCAAGCTAACAAGGATTAAATAGGTACAACGGAACTGCTTTCACCCAAAATATAATCAGAAATTGAACACGATAAAACTCCTGAAAATCGATGAAATAGGAAATCGATTTTGTCGGGAAATCCCATTGTGGGGCCCCAATGATATCCCGGCAAAAGTCAAAACATTTGAAATAAAAAGTAAAAACAAGATCTCTGCAGTAGTCTTGAAAGAGAAGTTCGTAGAAAATAAAGGTTGTTATATGTATGTTACACTTAAATACATTGAATATAAGACTTATCTCGATTTTCGCGAAGCAAAAACGGGAAAAAGTTTATCCTATATTTGAAGCAATATATCTAAGACAAAAGGAATTCATAAATAAATAGAGACGTGGTTGCCTAACTAAGCAAGTAATCTAGATGTTATTTCCATTCGTAATTCTGGAGATATACAAGTATCTATTAAGAACATAAATCGTCTCCACTTAAATTTACGTATAATAATTACCTATAATTTAATTGGAGGACAATTTATTTAATTATTTAAGATGACCTCCAAAGACGCTTGTATCTAACAGTATGTATTAACTAGTATATTTTAAGTAAATCGAATAAAGAAGTTATTTATTTATTTCCATATCAGTGATATTTCTTTAAGGGAGAATATGCACATGAGGAAATGCATGATGAAATGACCTTCCCCCTTTTTTTATAGAATAATTATCATTGGTATTAAACGAATCCGGGTCATATGATCTCTAGCGGAACACCTGGAGAGGGTCTTCAGGATCGTGGAAGCATTTGCGAAACTTTCATCTAACTATAATAGAAAGGATCTTTTATCCTATTTGCTCTAAGACGATCTTCCCCTCTTGATATAAAAGTACAAAGGTTACCCTCTCTCCCCGTTTAGCGATCTGCAACGGAGGTATTACGAAGTACCGTCTAAATCTTTATAAAGTAAAGAAAGACGATAATAGAAATCTAATAGATAATAGGTGATTTGCTCATCGCTAACGAGTAAAAATGACAATACAACCTCGCAAATAAAGGACACCAATATGAAGATGAGCCAATCTATCTATCTAATATACAATAGATTATAGATATTATGAAATATTTATTGGACAAATAAAGAATTTCACAACAATAAATTCTTATCTATAGAAAATCTTAATATTATCTCTTTAAACAATTTAATAAATCCATCGAGGTCTTTACCTCAATCCTTCTTCCCTGTTTTAGTCTCGCTAAACCAGACCCCGCTAGTCCGGACATCGGACATCCGGTTTATCTAGACGAACCTTTAATAATTTTAACATTTTCATGTCTAGGCTATGGCACATAAACTCGAAAAGCGTTACTAAAAATCGATACCAAAAAGCTTTACACGTGTAACAGGGAGTTATGAGGATATAGGAGGTGTACTATTAAACCTGCTTGCTCTTGGTAGGGCATCCCCCTACTTTTAATACTGCACAATCAATAAACTTTGAATAGATATCAATAAGATAGTAATATTTTTATCCTAAATAAATTTGTAGGTTTAAATAGTGGATTCTTAAGTCCACTTATAACATTGATTTTAATAGTTTTTACATGGCTAAAAAGCTAGTTCTACCAAATTTTACATACATTTTAAAACTGATTCCGTTCAATCTGAACTTTCGGTGATCCGGACAGTCCGTTCCCATCCAATCCGGATTAGTGAGATTCTATACTGTACAACTCTTCTGAACGAAACACGTCCCCGATATGAACATGAACATACGATGAAGAAAGGTGTGGTTTAATCAGGTAAAGAACAATAACAGCTTCATCCAATAAGTAAATACGTTTGATTGTTAATAATCTATAAATATTTATGAGTGCAGTTAGTCATTACATTAACAATTCTCAGAGGTAAGATCAATAAACTTAAAGAAATAATAAAATAGATAGATAAAGACATACTGTCTTTCTATGGATAAATTAATTTAGAGGATTCTGACAATTCTAAGAGGGAGGAAGATTAAGATGCTTTATGTAATTCTTAAATAGCTTTATAAGGGCATGTTGTCATTCCAAAGTTATAGAGCTTAAGAGGATTCAGAAGATTCTAAGAGGGAGCTAGATTAAGATACTTTATTTAATTCTAAAAATAACTAGATATGGACTTTTGTCATTCTAAGGTTAGATAAATTTAGAGGATTCAGGTGATTCTAAGAGGAATGTAGATTCAGATGCTTTATGAACCTAATTCTTAATAAATATAGACGAATTGCCATGCTAAGATAAGATAGATTCAGAGGATTCTGACAATTCTAAGAGGGAGGTATTATGATTTTAAAATAGTTTAAAAAAATAAAAAAAATGAATTAAAATTGTATAATATATGGACTCATTGGCATTCCAAGATTAGTTAAATTTAGAGTTTAGAAGGTTCAGACGATTCTAAAATGGACTTAGATTTAGACGATCATAAAATAAAGTTAAAAAAAGGAATAAAGACATTTTAAAACAAACGTTTCAAACAATTTAAATTGACATGGATTAAGATGATTTAGGTCGTTATAAGGTTAGCTAGCTTTAAAAATCTTTTAAGAGGAGCTAAATTTATAAGATTTTAGTCATTTTAAGAAGTTCTTAAAGTTGTTAAATGTTAATAAGTAATATAATAATTATAAGAGACTTTTTAATATGTCTGTTTTATTTCGTATATCTTTTTAGTAATTCTGAAATAAACCTGAAGTTATTTGTCTTAGATTTTAGGTTCTCCAATAAGAGCTGAGATAAATTTGTATAATATTTCTAGATGACACAAAAAAAAAATGTATCTTTTAAAAAAATATATTTATCTACACACATATTAGCGCAAGATGTGTTAAATATTTCTCATTCAATGAGCTATGATATTCTTAGACCATTGTGTTCAGTGAACAATAAAGTTGTCTTTGAAAACATAAGAATAGGATTTGAAAAATGAAATATATTTTCTCATTCCTTCTTATAAAACTATGTTCGATCGAATAATTACTTAACATTTGTTATTTTTTTCAAATTAGAACTCCTTTGAACTAAATCCTATGAGTTGTAATGGCTATTAATTACTTAAATTCAAATATTTATAGAAATAATTAACGCAGTTACGACTGAGATCTGTCTCCTTCTTAATTCTTTGAATTATTTAGTAGACAGTAGAATAAGTTAATAAATTAATTATTTTTAATTTAATTATTAAAACAAATTTAAGAAATTAATTATTAAAGGCGAACATTAAATGTGTTACAATAGTGCGGTTTTATGTATTTCTGTTTCTCAACTCTGTTCTCTTGCGCTTGCGCAATACAATGCTATTGTTATCTTCAGTAATGACAATGGCAGGTGCTAATTTTCAATTCTTTTCTATCGTTCTTTTTGAACCGAATTCTTTTATTTCTTAAAAAAAAAAAAACCAAAAAACAATCCGTAGCGTCCTTGGAAGTGAAATCTATACCGTGTCAAGATTTTAAAAGATTAATGCTAGGGTGTATTCGGGGGAGTTTAAACTGTGCCAAGTGAAGGGGAAGTTCTCGCGAACGTAGAACTTCGTTACAGAAGAAGTTTAGAACTCACGACGACCTTTTTCGATAGCCCGATACCGGTGTTCGGGTGAAAGGTTAAATCAGTTCGGCTCTCGTGCACAGCCGTGCAAGTGAGAATGGGGCCTGTTTCGACACGCTCTCTTTTTCGGGAATTCGAAAGAAATAATTATAAAGATTTATCCATTTTTTTTTTAAATAAAGAAAATATATTACTTTTTAAGATACGAAAAGAAATGTCTATTTTATCACGGAACAAAGTAAAAATATTTAGGTTACGCTTAAATATTTCCAAGTCCTTAAGCTATATATTTTAAATTAGTTTCCACGCACTTAGATTTATCTATTCCCTTATATCCATATCTACTTCTTATATAGAGTTTTTACCCTATTCCAAATCATTTTACATAAAACAAATTCAAATCTATAGATACATATACAAATTTATATAAATGAGACCGCGAGAAACGTAATTATTTTTTTGGTTTTATTATTCACGAAATTATTTAGTTCTAGAGCAAGCTGCCGTCTAAAATTAAAGATGAGGAAAAAACATGCGCAGAAAGATAAGTTGTTTCTGGCAACATTTTGCGCAACTTAGTAATTTACTCCCCAATGTATTTTAAGCATAAAAATGACTTTGAATAAATAACTATGAAGAAAAAGGGATCTTGAAAAAAAGGGAGGCGTACCCAGCGGCTAGGTCTGGAGGTGGCACATTGCCCATCTTTCAAAAATATGTTGTGTGGAGTTTTCAAAAACTATAAAGTTGCCACAAATTATGAGACGCGTCTATGTGACGAATGTCGTTCAAATCGTTACATTTTTACGCCAATAAGAATTAGACAAACAAACAAACTTTTCAAAACCCAAATCTCAAAAATGAAGATCCCAGTAGTACTATAGTAGTATCCAGTAGTGGTAATAGTAGTGAGAATCATATACTAATTAAGGAGATTAGGCAAATATTTGACCGGTACTTCTTTAGATTGTTACTCCCCCTTTTTTTAAAGTATAATATAAATGACTTTGACTAAATAACTACTAAGGGATGTTTAGTCCAATGGACAAAGGAATATCTTACTTTTGCTTCTATATGGGGAACTAGCTGGATACCCGTGCTTCGCTACGGAGTGTTTTTATATTTCATAAGTTTATAAACCAACAGGAAAGCATACAAATTATTTTACTATTCGAGAATATCTAGATTCTATCCCTCCTACTTATATCCCTCCCCCCCTATTTGATAATTTAATTTGCAAAAATTCTAACTTTATCCCCCTCCTAAATGAAAATATGACAAAACTGTACATAACAACAATTAGTGTACTCTTAAAGAGCATTTCAACGATATGCATCACGAAGATGAAGGGTATTTATTACTTGTACCCCGTACCCCTGCACCAAAATTTTAATTTCGTAATCTCATGTAGGCAGTGACCTTCACCTTGTTTTGAAGAAAAAGTGTGTAAATATTCATCAAATTAGGATAAAAGACATACCCTCATACGGATACACTTCTTTTTATATAAGATATAGCTATATTTTTCAATTTTACCCCCCTCCTAAGTGAAAATATGATAAAACTGTACATAACAACAATTACTGTCCTCTTAAAGAGCTTTTCAACGATATGCATCATGAAGGATATTCATTACTTTGACATTTGTACCCCGTACCCCTGTGTACCAAAATTAAATTTTTGAATATTCATGTAGACAGTGATTTTCTCCTTGCTTTAAAGGTCAAGTGTGCAAATTTTTATCGAGATCGGACTAAAACTGTAGATTTGCAAAACAGGCACACATACGTTGACTTTTATATATGTTTGGCCGCCATCTTGAATCTAAATGCCCGATTGGTAAACTATTTATCAAAAGTTACTAATTTCATAAAAGGAAGCCAACTTCTAAATTTCAAGGTTCTAGTACAATTGGTTCCGGAGATATCGTCTTGTCGAATTTTGTATATAAAAGGCCGCCATCTTGAATCAAGAAGGTGGATTTTTAAAATATTTCTTAGCGAGCACCTAGGAGGTAAGAGGAACACACCTACAAAATTTCATGGTCGTAGGTCCAGTGGTTTCAGAGAAATCGTGATGTGTCAGTAAGTGGTATTTGGATTTTATATATATAGATAACAGTCTAAAGAAGGATGTTCTTTAAAGCTTCTTTAGATTGTTACTCCTCTGTTTTGTAAGGGGAGTAACAATCTAAATAAGTACCATTTGATCCATTAAGGGCATCTTAATATTATCGCACTTACCAAAAGAATATCAATAATTTATTCTCGATAGTTTATAAACCTATTAAATTAATAATAATACAATCCATAGCAAAGCACGTAAATCCAGCTTGCTTATCTATTATAGCAACAGGATTAAAACTGAAATATCCTATAAATTTAAAACCAATTTTAAGGTAATCCTCATAAAAAATTAAATTAGATACCTGAAGAAAACCACTACAACTATTGCTTATAAGCCGGTAAAGTTAATGATTTTTAAATTGTACGAAATAAACGAAAATGGACAACGACACAATGTGTTAAAAGTTACCGATGAAATATTATTATAATAAACAAAGCCGAGAACAAAAGCTATAATAAACTTCAATGCCAAGAAAACCAGAAAACTTCCCAACCATAAAAAAAAACCTGCTATCATAGACTGTATTCTCTGCGTCTTTGCCAAATAGTTTTCAACGTAATAAAAAAAGTCAACACTTTATCAGCCAAAGAGCAAACGAACCGGTTATGATACCTCTTTTATTTTATAATCACATAATTCTCTCTAACAAAAAATAAAGAATAAACTATTATAGACTATTTTACATGGCATCATCACTACAATATCTCTTTAATCTAAATCAATTTAGTTTTTAATAGTTCTGTCAGCGACCGTCTCTAACTAAACTAAACGTTTTATGATTTTACCTCCTATAAATTCAGACCACACACTTACTACCTATAAATTTCCTATTTTCATTATACGTATATCTAATAAAAGAAAAAAAGTGAATAATAAAAGAAAGACCATAGTTCTTAAAATATTTTGATCTCCATAAAGAATAAAAACATTTTTATAAATTAATTACCTTTCACAGTATACCTATTATAGATATACTCTTAATAATAGTCTGAGAATTAGTGTATACATTTGCAAACAAATGTGTGCACTGTGCACATTTTTTTCCTCCTGTTCCGTATACTTTTATTGATGCAACGCATTTATAAACCCAATAATGTCTAATTTATTTCATATTTCCCCTCCATTTTTCTTCCAAGTTTACATTAAATGTATGTCTCCTATTTAAAAAATTCCAAGACAGAAATCCGTTTTATACATCAAGGAACATTTTTGGTCCCGTGTCTGTTTGTCGCTCAATTTTAGCGGACCAACTAATAGCTTAAAAACTATTCGTCCGATTTAAATTAAATTTGGATAGTATAGGTCATAATTAGCTATTAGCTAATGGGTCAATCGTCAATGCAAACCCGCGGAACCTATTGGATCGAATTTGATAAAATTTGGGGCATACTGGTTCAGAAATAACACATCTTAAGGTAACATCGATAAAATGAATCTTGGCTCTGAATTAGGAAGCACTACACCCCAAAAAGACTGAAAAAATACTCGAAAACTGTTACAACGATTTTAACTGAATAATTGTAAAACATAGTCCATTTTACGACGAATCTAACCATTAAAGTTCCTGAGCAAATAGCTAAACAAAAGGTCGGAGAGAGGCCGGGTTCGATTCCGGAGAGGTCGGTTCGAGGAGAAGTTATTTTAGTGATACATTTTGATTAAATGTATGAATAATTATATTTTCCAAAGGAAATTCGAAAACGAATAAATGGAAAACACTAGGGTAAGTAATCATGGACTCGTATCGTATAATATAAGAAAATTTTTCTGACTTATCTTGACTGATTTTTTTTTTTTTTTTTTTTTTTTTTTTTTTTTTTTTTTTTTGGTACTAATAATTAATACGATTATTATTACCTTTGCTCCCGAGTTAACCGAAGGTAACGGTAGCTATGTGATCGTTCTGAAGAACGACAGAAATTTGTTTAAACATCGGGGAACGGGGAATATTTTTGGTTCCGTGTCTGTATTATGTCTGTCTGTTGCTCAATTTTTTGCGAAGCAACGTATCTACTCGTCCGATTTTAATGAAATTTGGAAGGTAGGTCATAATTAGCCAAATGTTGGTAACATACAAGTTTCCACCTAATGTGCTTTTTTTTTTCTCTTCCACACAGAAATTCTATATCGTTAGATACTTTTAATGAATTGAGTATTGATCGAATGAAAGGATTTTCTCGCCTACTCATTCGCTTACAAGCTACGGTAGTACCAACATGGAACCGGATTTAATGTAATCGTAATATACAGACTCACGACTTAAGCAACCGAAGAATTAAAAAACCAGACTTCATGTGTGGCCACCCAATATCTCAACACCGAGATCTTCTGGACTCGTCTCAAAAAAATAAAAACAAAAATACATATTTTTTTTAAAAAAGAAGTAGTTATAAAGAACGACCTGAAAAGAGGAGGGTGGAGAGTGAAAAAAATGCCTATTATTATTCAATCTCCAAGGTAAAAAGTAAATACAATGAGGGGAAGGTCAGATACTCTTTGAATGCTCAAAGGCGGCGAAGACTCCGATAGTCAGAAGTCAGAGGCGAACAAGGGGTTAGGGACAATAGGAACACCTGAGGGTTTAGACCCACCGCTAGAGCACCACTGATTTAAAATTCAATACAGTCCTCCGGCTGTATTCAAAAACGGGTATCGGGAGGTGAAGTTGGTTTTTTTATACCGTTCCTAAGTTCCAAGTAAGGTATTCATCGTGAATGTACAAAAAGGTGTTTAGAGAATACCACTCTTCAGTTGGGGAGTTGCCGTCACTGAAATCTAGTTTTTTTGTGTGCTCTGATAGTGCTGAATTGTAACTGATAATTAATCATTTTTTGGTAAGATGAGGATGGCACAGGTGTTTAAGATTAGAACTTTATGGGAAATAACTAATAAAAGGTTATCATCAGATGAAATTATTAATAGAGAAAAGATTAGTTCTTTCCGGCTTAAGTCATCAGTTAAATTCAGTAAACGTTTTGTGGTTTTTGTTTACGTTTTCTATTATTAAAATATAGTATTTTGCTAACAAATAGAGGTTTAGACGTAGTTCAAAACAAGTAAGTAATATTTAAAACTGCTAAATACCATTTAAAGAATGTGTGAAAGGGGCCTAATAATAATCCAGGAGATACAGTGCAAAAAAAGTGTCTGACTAACATCAAGCTAGAATTTTGTGTATAAATAAATCCTTTAGTGCCTTTTAAGAATATGTAGTTGGCTAAGTTCGTCTACGAGACATAGGTTGGCAATATGCAATTGAAAAATACAAATCGGTGGAGAACGGCTATGTCCCGCCCTTTATAGTGGACAAATTGATTTTCATGATCCTGAGTATCAACTTAGTTAGAAGACCAAAAATCAAGTTGATGATAGTTCATCAGTTAATAGGTTAGTTAGTCAAATATTACTCAAAATCAAAAAGGGTACCTATCAAGTGACATCCTATAGACGACCAACTAAGTTGTCACCAAGTAGACAACATTTAACAAAGACATTATTTTTACAAAGTTGTCTACCGAAAATACAGTTTGTTTAATTTTGTTGGGTGAGGTTTTTGGGTTTAAAATGAGTGAAGAATTGTTATACCTCGTTATTATCATGAATTATGTGAAGAAGAGGCTTGTCTCACAGATTTTTTTTTTTTTATTATTATTTTACTCTAACCTGTGGAGCAACATAAAATGTCAACCATCAACATATCCATAGACAATAAACATAACTTCAACATGACATATTGACAACATGGTTAACAACGAAGTTGACCGTCTAAAGCTGCTTTTACAGTTCAATATCAAACGTAATATCTAAACATCAATAAAAACCAGTAGATAAAAATACTTCTTACACTTAAGCATTCAATTTAGAGAAGGGTCACAAATGTTTTTATAAATAAAACTAAAAGAAATCGGTCCGAGACAACTGACAACTCAGACAAACTTTTTCATATATACGACTTCATAATTTCTTAGCCCAGTGTATTCCGTTTAGTAGTTTTACAGTTTTTTATAGGTAAATTTAATTATTTTTGAACAGTACGTAGAAATTTATCATAAAAATGACTTCTCCTAGGCGGGGAAATGAACCCAGCCTCTTTCGTACTTTTTAAAGACAATTACTTCATTCGAATATTTTCTAATACGATTATTCGTTAATTTTACGTTTTCTATTCAGCATTTTAATTATATAGGTTTATGTTTAGATTTTAGGGTTTACCATCCAAAAATGTGGAGATCAAATTAATATCTCTCAATTTCATTAGAAGGTATTGGGCCAAATGTATTTGGCTACCAAACTTAATTAAATATCTGTCCAATAAATTCAATCACCAAACCACACACACTTTTTAATAAACTTTTTTACTTGAAGAACCTTAAAACACACACACACTCATTTATTAGTAATACTGGCGTGTGTAAAAATTAAAAATGCAAGTATGTTTATGAGTGAATATAAAACTAAATTATATATTTTATATCAATACATTAAGATTTTAGATATAGATACCTTGATAATAACCTAAGAAAAAAAAACAGAAATTGATTATCCCCCACCATCATTATTGTTTATCGAAGATCGAAATAGTAATTAAAGTAAAAAATCACTTCAAAGATTTGTAACTCCATTTAGACTTAATAAAAGCTTTTTCTTATATTTTATATTTTGTTTGAGAACTACACATGAATACTAATTGGGTAAAAGTCAGGATTGGGTATAGTATTAAGTGGCTCCATACCTACTGAAGTTCATCCCAAACCTCAAATTAAAAAATACAATCAATTATAGATTTATATATTATACAAATGGATGACTTTATATATCAATTATACATATACACACACACACACACAT
>KZ651624.1:334382-354503 GCA_001010745.2 Gerris buenoi
AAAAAAATGTAAATTTTTGAGTTTACCACATTTTTTTGAATTGCGCATGCGCAAATCTAATTATGGACTTCTGTATATTTTTCCTCTGGTTGGGTCAAAAAGTTGCACCAGGGTTCCAAATTTCAGCACTTTCGCTTGAACGGTTCGGGCCCTATGAACCAAAGAGCGACGGACAGACGGACACATCACCCTCGGCATAAGGGTTTTTAGAAGTATCTACGAAACCCTAAAAATGGATTTTAGTTGAATAATTTTAATGTCACTTTTATACACATAATATAATGGATATCTTCAGCTACAATACTTTGGTGTGAAGACGAATAAAGGAAAAAGTAAAAGAAGTATAGTTAGTATAGACTCAAAGAGAGTTTAAAAGTAAACGGATGAAGAGAGAAAAACGCGCAACAGTGGCAAATTCGCACGCCTCGCTATTTATGCTATTATGCGTTTAGTTAAATTCAAAGCAATTGAACGGGAGAAAAGGAAAACATAATGGATGAATGGGTATTGTATAAGGGTTGACCTCCTTTCCTTTTAGTCTAAGATATTCGTAACCCTTTACAAAAAAAGATATCGGTAATGTCCTAAAAAGGTATGAAAGAGGTTGCACGTGTGTAACGCAAGACCGGCCAGGTGGTAACAGAGTTCAACAGACATTGAAGGTATAAAAAACCCTTTTACTGTGAAAAGGTTTGAGATAATTCCTCATGAATTCAGAGCCCTTTAGATATTACCGGGTGTCCTGTACAATAATACCGTGAGAGTCAAAGGGATAGCTCATGTGGCAGATATTATAATAAAGGAATTATTTGAAGAAAAGAATTGTTAGAGATGGTTTTAAAAATATTTAATATCGATGGTGTATTCAAAGCGGTATATTACAAATATTTAGGTTTTTGAACACATTCAAAGCACGAAACCGTTCAATTATAGAATTCTGAAATAAATTTTAAAAAAATATTTTTTAAGGAAAGAAACCCAGCTGAAAGTTTTGCGCAGGCTTATGCGGCTTGACTCGTATTAAATTAGCATGGTTTTATGATGAAATCCGCGCACAAAGAGTTTGGAGTCCGATGTTTCAATACCACGATAGTGAATCGTGATGCACCACAAGATGCTTCCAGTAGTGGAAGCAAAAAGTCGGACTTTAACCCCTTTGTGACGCAGATTTTGCCGGAAAACCAAAAAATGCAATACAGTTTGATCTATGTAAATAACAAGTTGCGAAATTTTTCCCCAAGGTGAAATTCCTTAATCTCTCTCCTTCTATTCCTATGTTACATTCAACTTCATCCTTATCTCCTACAATCTATTGTCAGTCGTAAGCCCTAAGAAGAAATATACATTTCCTACTTAGATGTTTAGGCAAACAAAGATTTATGTTCATGATGTATGTGTTCCTCATGTTCTACTTACCACAAAGGTTCATGGTTATGCAACATTTTAGTTCCTTGGTGTTCATGGTTCAAGGGCTAGTTAGGGTCAATTATTTGTCCTTCAAGATTATAAGGTCGCAAGGGAGAATACCTTCCTTGTATTTCTGCATATGGTCAACTTAACAATAGGTAGGGGTTAGGGGGACGTATAGAACCATCATTCTCATCGCAAATTCGAGTGATTCAAACTAGTTGTACCATAACTTGAATAACGCAATAGTCATAAAGAATTTCGTCATATGAATATACTGTCAGTGTCTACTGCATTCCTCTTTTATAAATAAGATCCGGGGACCGGGCGCCCATGGCGCACAAAAGGAAGAGCAAAAACCTCATCAACCCCATTGATATTGGGCTTATTTTTCTTCTCTCTCCGTCCCCTACACGGGGGCATATCGATGGCACGGTTTGATTCGGTTTTGGCGAGATCCTTTGTACAGAGATTGGTCCTTTTATATACATTGAAGACTGGGTATATAGAATTAAATCAAAATAATTAAATACTTTTTTCGCAATATTTATTGTATCCGAAGGTATCCAAGAGGAAAATATGTTTCTGCGCATGTGGAAGAGAAACAAATGAGAGCAGAAGGCTGAAACTTATATTATATAAGACCAAAAATTAGCTAATTATGACCTACCATGCAAACGTCATTAAAATCGGACGAGTATTTTTTAAGATTATCATGTTGGTTCGCAAAAATTGGGCGACAGATAGGCAGATACAGAACCAAAAATGTTCCCAGATTTTGGCCAGGGAATTTTTGAAATCGGAAACAAGAAATGTTTGTTCTTAAGAACGATCAAATAACTTCTAGAAGCAATAATCAACAACCTTTTTACGCAATATTCCGTGTGTATCCCAAGAATACAAAGAATACCCTTCTGATACACTTTTTCCTCTTGGATAAGAGGGTAGAATTGATTGTTTTTGGTTCTCTTGGTATGGGGTACAATATGAGCATAAGAACTAACTAACTATAAATTTATAATAAACTGTGTAAGGATCAACGACTTTCGAACAGCCAATGAAACTGGCAGAAACAACAAGACGACGAAAGTTACTTAAAACATACAAAACGAACCAAAAATGTTTCCTAATGTCTGAAACAGATTTCTGACTTGGAAATTTTGAATTATAAGAGGAGACGTAAAATTTTTGTTCTTCAGAACGATCAAATAGCTTCACCTTCTGTAACCTCGGAAGCAAAACCGAATTAAACCTTATTCATGATATAGACCTAAAAATTAAATCTATATTTTTATTCAACAAACGGATAACTTGCAATATAAATGACCTTGGCCATCAAATGCCTATAATAAACAAACACCAATAATAATAATCCCCCACACCTTAATAAGTTGTTCATTTGTCTATAGAAGATGAGGACTATAGACTTCATAAAAAAGTTAATTTTAATAATTAAAGGAAGTGTTCAATGGTCCTGAGAAAATTCACACGGGCTGCAAAAATAAACAAGGAATCTGATTTTCAGTCCCGTGGGAGTGTTCTCACGGAGTCTTCCTTCATTTCAGATTCTATAATTTTTACCCAAATTCGATGAAGAACTTCTTCTTTTTTTATTATATTAGCCAAGATTAACTTAAAAAACAGGTGGCATATTAAAATATGCCACATAAGATGTTTAAGTATGTGAATTTTTATTTTTAATTACTTACAATTTTAACAGATTTAAAATAAAATTCAATTATAAATTAAAAGATGGATATTTAATCATGCTTATAATAATAATAATAAGGAAATTTTACATGCCATAAATAGCCTCCAAAACTGTGATTCAAAAGGTATTTTATGTGACGTTTTCTTACAATTGTGTCTTCAGGGTTTTTTTTTAAGTTTTTTTTTGCAATATTACATCCCCAATTTGGGACATTTCCAAGCAATATACTTAATTTGAAGCGTCATTTTTTAAGAAACTTCTTAATTTCGTAAATTGTGAAATCCATATTATAAATTAGAAGTCATTGTTCAATCTCAGTCCATCACACATGTACAGGTTTTTGTAACATTTTCATATAGGTAGTAGTATTAATTGTATATTAGTCACTTTATAGGTTAGTTAGTCAAACATTACTCCAAATCAAAGAGGCCTCCTATTAATTGACGACCTACATGAGCCACAGGGGACGAAGGCTATCCAATAAAATTATTTTTAGGTTCCTCAGCATATCTTAATTCACTTAAACGAACAAAATGTTTTACCAATTTCCTTTTTGTTTGAAATTACCGTAAAAAAGCAGGAATGTTAACTTACTTTACTGCTGAAGCAACAGTTAGATCATACTGTATTTTAAAGAACTTATTTCAACAACATTCAACTGGTAGGTGAAGCTATTAAGCCAACATACTACCTAAGCCCTTACAATAAGGTCTGGTAAGTTCACGATTCGTGACTCCCTTTTAGAGCTATGTGAGAGTCTAAAAAGCTTCGTCCTAAAGGTAAGAGGGCAAAAGACGCCGGCTGCATCTACACCTCTTAGAACACACCTCCTTAGTTAGGATCCAGGTGCCTTCTTTTTCATAGGGGAAGAAACTAAGCCAGAACCTACGGCCTTCCTCTCTCAAAAGGAAGAACTTCATATTATGTATAATACTATTGAAGACAGACCATCAGCCATCACATATGATATCACCTGGTGTTCCAAAACATAACTATAAGACTTAGCAGACCACGTCTTAAGCCATCATCTGCTGTCCAACCTCCTGCCGTTTTTTTATTCCCAGGAGCGATATACTCGTATATATAATTTTCTTCTTTTCATACCTCATTTTATTTAACATCTGCCAAAAAAGTACGATGATTGGGGTTGTCATAGTAAGTCAACAAGAAGTGGAAACATCATCCGAATAAACGTACATTTACGAATATACAGAAATGAATTTCCATCTTATATAGAAAGATATCTCATGTCTGACCACTAAAGCTCGGTTTACACGGTCAAAGTATACTTGGACCAAGTCACCTTTGACTTTACTTTGATACCACTTGGATCATGTAAAGATAGTATCAAAGTCAACTTTGTCATCCAAGTTAAGAACGGGCTCCAACTTTATTTTGATCAAAGTTAAGCTTTGATGAAAAACAAAAATGGCGCCCACTTGACAAATTATGAGAATGATATGTCAAAAAATGATAAAGATATGAGGTTGTGCTGGGTTTTGTTTACGAGAGGGTCAGAAGGTTATATATATCACCACTGTTAATAAAACTTAATTAGTACAATTTATCAGGAAAGTTGTAGAGGGAAAAACATTTCACGCACAATCTATCTTAACCTCTACTTTATAAAGTATCAAAGTTCCAATTCTTCGACCGCGTAAAGCATGCTTCAAAGTTCCACAAACACTTGGACCAAGTGGATTTCATCAAAGTTACTTCGACTAATGAGAACGAGCTGTCATAAAATGACAAAAATATTAGTTTCGGCGGGGTTTTGTTAACAAGAAGGATTTTATAACTAATGTTTTAAAATGTATCTAGCACCATTTATCAGGAAAGTTCTAGAGGGAAAAAGATTTCACACGATCTATCTTAAACTCTACTTTATAGTGTATCAAAATTCCACAACTTGGACCAAGTATACTTTGATCGTGTAAACCTTACTTCAAAGTTCCACAACCACTTGGACCAAGTGGATTTGATCAAATTTAATTAAACAAAGTATATTTGGATCGAGTAAACCCGGCATAATGGTACAAAAGCGGCTTTGTACAACCAAATATCTAGCACAATTTATCAGGAAAGTTCTAGAGGGAAAAACATTTCACACAATCTATCTTAAACTCTAATTTATAGTGCATTAAAGTTCCACTACCAAGTACACATTGATCGTGTAAACCTTACTTCAAAGTTCCACAACCACTTGGAACAAGTGGATTTGATCAAAGTTACTTAAACAAAGTAAACTTGGATCATGTAAACCCGGCTTAATGGTAGAAAAGCAACTTTGTACAACCAAATTGCTTATTTAAGAGGATTTTTATTTAGTTCTCATTAAAAAAAGGATGTTTAAAAAACCTCTTGGCACAACCCACTTTGCAAATAGTTCTAACAGTAAGAAAGCCTTCGAGCCAAATAATCATCACTATCACCTTTATACTGTATCATTCGGTTTATATTCTAATAGAGTGGGGTCAGAGTTCAAACAGCTGAAGGCACGTGTTGCAGGTTAGCTTGTCAACTTGGATCTAGATTATATACACGACAACAGCTGAGGCAATTAAATGGCGGAACACAGCCAAAAATTCTTTTTTAATAAAACTATGTCGACACAGTTGCTACATTATATATTTTAACGTTTAGATTCGTTTTAGTGTTAAATGTTTTATATTTTTTTTTCTGTTCCAAATGATGAAAAAATAAAAAAAGAACTACAAAGTTTTAATGGATTAATAATAAATTCTTGGTAATATAAAATTATTCGTATGACTAAGAGAGAGAGTGAGAGGGAGAGAGAGAGAGAGAAATAATAATTCTGCAAATTATAGTGGCACATGTCTTCCTCACGTAATATCACAGTACAAACGATCACATACAAGAATAAATTATAATTAGTTAATTTTTAAAAAATTTGGTTGAGCGCACGAAGATCGCCAAGCAATATACATATTTTAACTAATTATGATTAAAGTAANTTGTACAACCAAATATCTAGCACAATTTATCAGGAAAGTTCTAGAGGGAAAAACATTTCACACAATCTATCTTAAACTCTCATTTATAGTGCATTAAAGTTCCACTACCAAGTACACATTGATCGTGTAAACCTTACTTTACAGTTCCACACACTTGGACCAAGTGAATTTGATCAAAGTTACTTAAACAAAGTAAACTTGGATCATGTAAACCCGGCTTAATGGTAGAAAAGCAACTTTGTACAACCAAATTGCTTATTTAAGAGGATTTTTATTTAGTTCTCATTAAAAAAAGGATGTTTAAAAAACCTCTTGGCACAACCCACTTTGCAAATAGTTCTAACAGTAAGAAAGCCTTCGAGCCAAATAATCATCACTATCACCTTTATACTGTATCATTCGGTTTATATTCTAATAGAGTGGGGTCAGAGTTCAAACAGCTGAAGGCACGTGTTGCAGGTTAGCTTGTCAACTTGGATCTAGATTATATACACGACAACAGCTGAGGCAATTAAATGGCGGAACACAGCCAAAAATTCTTTTTTAATAAAACTATGTCGACACAGTTGCTACATTATATATTTTAACGTTTAGATTCGTTTTAGTGTTAAATGTTTTATATTTTTTTTTCTGTTCCAAATGATGAAAAAATAAAAAAGAACTACAAAGTTTTAATGGATTAATAATAAATTCTTGGTAATATAAAATTATTCGTATGACTAAGAGAGAGAGTGAGAGGGAGAGAGAGAGAGAGAAATAATAATTCTGCAAATTATAGTGGCACATGTCTTCCTCACGTAATATCACAGTACAAACGATCACATACAAGAATAAATTATAATTAGTTAATTTTTAAAAAATTTGGTTGAGCGCACGAAGATCGCCAAGCAATATACATATTTTAACTAATTATGATGAAAGTAAGACAAAAAAAAATTAAATAATCGTCATCCCCTCCACTGTAGATGACTACTATTGACTGAAATGATTTTAACTTCTGATTTAACTCCTATACTGATTTGAATTGGGAATAAAGTAAGACGAAAAGTAGAAATACTCGTCATCCTATCTACTGTAGATGACTACTATTGGCTGAAATGATTTTAACATCTGATTTAACTCCTATACTGATTTGAATTGGGAATAAAGTAAGACGAAAAGTAGAAATACTCGTCATCCTATCTACTGTAGATGACTACTATTGGCTGAAATGATTTTAACATCTGATTTAACTCCTATACTGATTTGAATTGGGAATAAAGTAAGACGAAAAGTAGAAATACTCGTCATCCTATCTACTGTAGATGACTACTATTGGCTGAAATGATTTTAACATCTGATTTAACTCCTATACTGATTTGAATTGGGAATAAAGTAAGACGAAAAGTAGAAATACTCGTCATCCTATCTACTGTAGATGACTACTATTGGCTGAAATGATTTTAACATCTGATTTAACTCCTATACTGATTTGAATTGGGAATAAAGTAAGACGAAAAGTAGAAATACTCGTCATCCTATCTACTGTAGATGACTACTATTGGCTGAAATGATTTTAACATCTGATTTAACTCCTATACTGATTTGAATTGGGAATAAAGTAAGACGAAAAGTAGAAATACTCGTCATCCTATCTACTGTAGATGACTACTATTGGCTGAAATGATTTTAACATCTGATTTAACTCCTATACTGATTTGAATTGGGAATAAAGTAAGACGAAAAGTAGAAATACTCGTCATCCTATCTACTGTAGATGACTACTATTGGCTGAAATGATTTTAACATCTGATTTAACTCCTATACTGATTTGAATTGGGAATAAAGTAAGACGAAAAGTAGAAATACTCGTCATCCTATCTACTGTAGATGACTACTATTGGCTGAAATGATTTTAACATCTGATTTAACTCCTATACTGATTTGAATTGGGAATAAAGTAAGACGAAAAGTAGAAATACTCGTCATCCTATCTACTGTAGATGACTACTATTGGCTGAAATGATTTTAACATCTGATTTAACTCCTATACTGATTTGAATTGGGAATAAAGTAAGACGAAAAGTAGAAATACTCGTCATCCTATCTACTGTAGATGACTACTATTGGCTGAAATGATTTTAACATCTGATTTAACTCCTATACTGATTTGAATTGGGAATAAAGTAAGACGAAAAGTAGAAATACTCGTCATCCTATCTACTGTAGATGACTACTATTGGCTGAAATGATTTTAACATCTGATTTAACTCCTATACTGATTTGAATTGGGAATAAAGTAAGACGAAAAGTAGAAATACTCGTCATCCTATCTACTGTAGATGACTACTATTGGCTGAAATGATTTTAACATCTGATTTAACTCCTATACTGATTTGAATTGGGAATAAAGTAAGACGAAAAGTAGAAATACTCGTCATCCTATCTACTGTAGATGACTACTATTGGCTGAAATGATTTTAACATCTGATTTAACTCCTATACTGATTTGAATTGGGAATAAAGTAAGACGAAAAGTAGAAATACTCGTCATCCTATCTACTGTAGATGACTACTATTGGCTGAAATGATTTTAACATCTGATTTAACTCCTATACTGATTTGAATTGGGAATAAAGTAAGACGAAAAGTAGAAATACTCGTCATCCTATCTACTGTAGATGACTACTATTGGCTGAAATGATTTTAACATCTGATTTAACTCCTATACTGATTTGAATTGGGAATAAAGTAAGACGAAAAGTAGAAATACTCGTCATCCTATCTACTGTAGATGACTACTATTGGCTGAAATGATTTTAACATCTGATTTAACTCCTATACTGATTTGAATTGGGAATAAAGTAAGACGAAAAGTAGAAATACTCGTCATCCTATCTACTGTAGATGACTACTATTGGCTGAAATGATTTTAACATCTGATTTAACTCCTATACTGATTTGAATTGGGAATAAAGTAAGACGAAAAGTAGAAATACTCGTCATCCTATNGATTTTTTAAAGTAAAATGGACGTACCTTGGAAAATAACAAAAAAATTTATTGTGGCGAAACTATTGAGAATTGACCCATGGTATATATAGTGTTTTTTGTTGCAAATGATGGGTAGAATCTGCCCTCTTCGTTTGTTACATCTTCGACCAAACACCCAGTATAGATGAATTAAGAATTGCCAATCTTGGTTGGATTTTGATTACTCATTAAATAAGATCATTACATATAAGATCATTCACAATCAATTTCAGTCATCGAGTTTCTCCATTTATAATTTTGACTATACAGTCTGTCTCAAACGAGAGTTAGTGAGTTGACAGCACGAGAAATCGAGTGATACACAGATAAGCCAACCTCTCAGAGGGAAAAAACATTTATCTTTGCCTAGTTGGCCCGACCTTTTGTCCGGGAAAATTTCGAGCTCTCATTGGCTCTCCACCCCTTTGCTAGTTTTTTCCGAGCTGTCAACGCACTAACTCGCGTTTGGGACAGACTGAAATAATCACTTCCGATTTTAATTGAAGAGATGCGGTCAAAATGGGTCAATAGGGAAAATAAAACTTTCCCCCACAACATTCTGACTATTTTTCAACCATCTCTTAAGTTCATCTTCAAGCCTATAAACACTTCATTCATTACGTATTTAACACAGTCTGTAGTAAAATGAACCTGGGTTATTCAATATAAAATGTAATCGATTATCAAAATGTTTGTCACCGTGACAATACATATTTTTTTCGTTTAAAATCTCGTTAGTTAAGTTATTTGTATGTTGTTCAGAATTGAGACATTATTTGAGTTTATTTACAGTTTATTTACATTAGGTGGGCTGAGCAGAGATATGATGACATAGTCTGGGAGTTTATAGTATTAAAAATTGTTGTAAAAACTGTTTTCGAAACTCCTCATGGAAACACTTTCGGTTTGAAACCGCAAAACAGTTTTTAAAATGGTTTTGAAAACTTAGTAAATGTTTAGTTACTCTCATAGGAGACCAGCGTAGCTGTGTATGTGGTATGTGTAGTAAGCGTACTCACAACTCACCTGACACCTAAGTCTAAACTCAAACATCTGGTGAGTTCGAATCCCAGATAAGTGAGACATGTTTCACACTAATGATGACATCGAGTAGATGAGTAAAGTACTCGGATCCACCTTGCTATAATAACCTAATTATGTGTTGTCTGGCATGTAAAAGAAAAAGCTTAAAAAGTATTAATTTCTACATCTCTTCCCTATTTTCTTTATCACCCAAGTAAGTTCGCCCTTTCAAAAGATCTTATGAAAACGTTGTAAGATGTTTGCTTGATTGAGTTCTTGTTATTACTTCAATCGATCAATTTTCTCTGTAGAAGTTCAGAATTACATATAATTATCTTATTAGCGTTTGATGCATTCGATGAAGCTCATTCTGTAGGTTTAGGTAACGTGTATGGGATATGAAAGATCAAATCAGAAAAAAAAAAAACAAATACATTTAATTTTAGTGATCAACCGACTTTTTTTAGGGTTTCCTTGGTAAAACCAAAAAAAGAAACCCTTATAGTTTCGTTCATGTGTCTGTCTGTTTCGGTTCCAATAACTTTTGAATCGAATGAGATACAAACATGAAACACATTGAGGCACAGTGGGGTATTAAATTAAAGGTATTTTTAAAAAAGAAGATTTAAATGATTAAATGTATCGATTCCATTTAACTTTGTTTTACATAGTTTACATCGACTTTCAACGACTTTATGGTTGATAATGATGCTTTTGATAAAGTAATCGGGACATTTCTCCAACTGTCCCGACTATGTCTCATAAACGAATCGCATTTCAGTGTTTATTTCTGTTTTTGGCGTGCTGTATTTCAGTTATTTTAGATGTTGGAGGTTTCCATGTGCACACCGGTTGCACAGTTGGTTTGCCCCGATGTGATATGTCTATTTCCAAACCGGGCTTTCTAGACAGCCTTTCCTCCGCTGCTATCGTCGACCATGTGTTTCTGGGGGGGAGGTTCATTTTAAAAATGAAACGCGTGCCTTCCATACGAGAGACGGGAGAGTACTGTCAAATCTTTAAACTGTCTCATACCGAGTATTTTCTGGCATCAGGATTATCTTACTTAAGGTGTTAAAGCTCCTGGAGAGATTTTTAAATATAACTATATTTATAACAAATCTTTCAACATGCGATACTAGAAACTATTTTATGTAAACATCTGGTTATTTTCTTAAACAAAAATATTTATAAATAATGTAATTCTAAGTTGTCGACTGAGTAATTTAACGTGGACCCTATTTCCTGTAAGTCTCTGCATATGAAATAATACTATTTTCAATTTGTTACTATGTTTTCATGAGTTTTCATAACCGTTTTTTGAACCATCTGCTCATGTCTACAAAACTGCTTTCAATTTAATACCCGATTCCATGCTACATTTTTTAAAAAAAAGTTTGAATACAAAACCAAAACTTTGCTGTTTGTGACTTTGAACTCAAAACGTTTTAAAATCTTAAGATTTTATGGGATTTTGAATACAAAAGCAGTTTTGAAAACCCATGGAAACGTAGTAATTATAAATAATCGATTAAGTACAATTAACGCGAACGAATAATAGCATAATTGTTAAATATGAAATTATCTATGACTAAAGTAAAACAAGTAACAAATGAAACTGTAATATTATAAAAATATAATTTCGTAAGGTGAAGAAAACAACATACTTAATTAATTGGTTTTGACAGAGTGAGGTTAGATTAAAGATTTTTTTAAAAAAAATATTAATTCATTAAGGTAAAACTTGACTGTAAAAAATGGCTAGATATAAATCTGATGAATTTGTCGTTGATGAAAAAGAATCGAGCAATATACCTCTGATACCTGTGCCTGAGAATCCACGATACATCCTTGTAGCAGGACGAGAAACCGTAAGAATTTAATTCCAAATAGTCCTACTATAATTTGAAATTAAAACCTGGTTTGCAGCAGAGTTACTAACATCGTAACACTTGGTAGCAAAGCATTTCACTAAAAGAAACATTTGTTGGTAATTATTATTATTTTACCACAACACGACGCTCGCTTGGTCAGTGGCTGCAAATGTCGCTGCAGCTACGTCTATAATTTTGGCACATCAGAAAAGAGATGGATGAGACCTTAACTGCTAGCAAGAACTAGATTACCACATGTTTTATCAAATTTCTTCGATAACAATAATAAAATTACTAACGTTAATAACATTGCCCTCCTCACTGCCACTATTTTTATTGAGGCACCACCACGCGATCTGTCTGCTTCAGTTATCGGTGAAGGGTTGAGGAGGGTTCCAATGGAAAATGGTTATCTGCTTCAGTTATCGGTGATGGGTGAAGGAGTGTTCCGATGGAAAATTGTTATCCGCTTCAGTTATCGGTCAGTGGTTGTCTGCCCGCTTTAATGTCTTCCCGACAGTGCGAGAACTTATTGAAATTTCGATAGATATTGTTGATTTCATTAAGAGAGCTGTGATAAGATGGAATCTCCAGTAGCTAAAAAACGCAAGTTCTACTGCAAGCTTTTCTTTCACTCGAATAGCTTTTCAGTAATTAGTTTCGTATGCGGAAGGCCCGGGTTTGAGTCCCGGCGCTGGAGTCTATTTTTCTCTATCTGTCTCCCATTATTACTAATGATTATAATTTGATTTTAATTCGTTTCTTAAAGGCTAATTTAATGACCTACCATTGACAATAAATACGCTAAGTCTATGCTAAGTCTCAACTTGTCATTCGTAAAAAGCTGTTAAAGCTTTCATCACAGATCACAAATTAGTTCACCTGACAAAAAAGTCATCCTCATTTAAGTCCTCAGTTAAGGTCTCATCCATCATCTTCTTGATATTTTTGCTGCACCAAAATTTTAGACGTTGCTGCAGCGACATTTCGCAGCCACTGACCAGGAAAGCGTCGAGTTGTGGTAAAATGTTAATAATTCAAATTACAATTATCAATAACTAGGGGAGACATACAGAGAAAAATAGAACCCCGTCCCGGTGCGGGGGTCTATTTTTCTCTGTATGTCTCCCGTAGTTATTGATAATTGTAATTTGAATTATTTAAAATTTAATCTTTCGGTAGTAAGAAAACTACCAAAAAACTTAAAAATTAAAATGTTAATAATATCCAACCATTTTGTTAGTAGCATTTATCAACGTGGTGACTAAGATAGTTGTTGGTAACATTTTTGTCAGTAACTCAGTTTTAAACTCGGCTTAAGAAAAACAACTAATAATTACTAATTTGATCGATGTAATGAAGTGATGAGCGTACTTGCTATCTCTCACCTAAAACTAAAATTGAATCCGTGGGGGATAGTTGGAATTTGGAAAAGGGATCCATTAGGTAATTGGAGGACGGTGGATCCGGTAACTTTACTCATCTACTCGATGTCATCATTAGTGGGAAACATATCTGGATCACATATCTGGGATTCGAACTCCAGATTTTTGAGTTTAGACCTAGGTGTCAGGTGAATTGTGAGTACGCTTACCTATATGTTTCACTTTTGTGATTATATCAAGTGGATTAGTATCTGTCACCCAGGAAATACTCTTATAAAATTTCGATTTAATATATTTATCTACGAAAAACACAATAACTATATTCTTTCTTCTTTTTTGGGCAGTATTCGGGTGAAGCGATTATAAGTGGATTCATGTCATCGGACATTCTAAATATAATTAAAGCAAGGGAAGGCTCCATGAGAGGAGATCTCAGGTAATAGAAGATTTAAACCAAATAATTTATATTACTAGTTATAAGCAATGTGCTAACATAATATACTACATATAAACACACATACTCAGTCAAAATGCACNTTATCAGCTGATAACAATAAGCGAAGTGATATTTCCTTCAATTGTTCTTATTCATTTTTTTTTTTATAAATATACTTTCATTTTTGTTGTTAACCTTTATTACTTTACTTTAAATATACAACGGCAATAACGCCGTTAATACAAATATTACAAAACCTAGACAACAAAAAGAAATCTTGTACAAAACAAAGTCTTCCAAAGCCAGTCACATCAGATTTGGCTCTTAAATGTTTGGTATTTTAAATAATTTATCTTTACTTTTAATTCAAAATGATTTCAGATGAGCAGATACTATAATAAGTAGTAGATAAGTGCTGTAAATGAAGAATTTTATAAACATTGTCACTTTAGTTCGGGCTAAGCTCGCCATTGAGACTTTATCGTAATATATTTTTATAACTCTTGTTAGTTAAGAAAACGATAATAGCTTTGATGTGGACTTCTTTTATACTTGGATCATTTTCCACCCTTAAGAGCAGCCCTTGTTTGTAAACCTCTCACCCGAAACCCTTCATCCACACCCGCACAAAAAAAACGTGTAAAATAAAGGCATCCCTTAAAGATTTAGTACCTGTGAAACGGTCTATAAATAAACTGGAAGACTTGACACTCTTTTATTACTGACAACGATTGGAAGTTACCACTATAGTGTGAAAACCTTAAAGTAAATTGACCATATATATATATATATTTTAGCCGGATATACATATTTGAGAGATTTATATACAAATCTAACCAAGGAGTCGATTTACCGGGAAAAATCTAATTCCTGAAAAAAGTGATAATTGCAAAAGATGAGGGGTTGATTTCGATTCCTGCCGACGAGGAATTAATTTTATGAAATGCTCAACAAAAGCAAAACACTAGACAAGAATGTATTTTGAAACTCGTATATGAGAAAGTATAGTATGAGTTGAATGCGATTTTTTTTTTTTTTTTTTAGATTTGTATCTATGATGATTAGTTAAGACTTAATGTGTTTTTCATTATTATTTAATTTATTATTATCTATTTTTCTAGGAGATACACAGGCGAAGGATACGCATTTACAACATTTCGCACAGCTCTTACTCCGTATAATATAATTCAAGTAAGATATGCAACGTTCTTTTCTCACATCTCTGAAGAGCCAACTTAGATTCAGTTTGATTAGGAGAGCGGGTTCAACGATTTGTAGATAAAAAGGGGTTTAATAGAAATTTGAGTTTACAAATAGTTATAAAAACATATACACATAGAAAAATTACAGTTAATTGTCAAAAGCCACTTATTTGAAAAGACCTGGCGAATTCAAACTTTCGTTAACATAAAAAATGCAATTCCTCCTTTTTGAGGTATCAATTTTTTTGGGATATAACACGCGTTACATAACTGCAAAGTTTCAAATTTTTTTGGGTAGGTAGTTCCGGAGATATACGTCACATGTTGGTTGTGCGGTATCGACAGACAGACAATAAAGCAGGAAATTATAAAGGTCCTTGATTTTGCCTATGATGATGACCCAAAAAAAATGATAATTTCATTGTCAAACTACAATAAACTATTTTTTTAGGATAGAACGATGTCAACCACTTAAGTAATAGAACATAAATAAGAAATTAAGAGTACGTGCATACGCTAAAAATAACTTCATTGTGCAATGCCGACTTGGGCCTAATGAGATTTCAACCTCTGTCTCAACTCCTATATTGACTCTTTCTTTTATGCATTTATTCACTGAAGACTGACCATTAGTGGTTGAAAGCCTCATTTGTACAATAAAAATACTTTTAGCGGTAAGACGCCTTTGAAGAAGAAAAACTAAATAGGAATGATTAATTTTATTATTATTATTAACATATCTTTCAGCTTATTAACATTTTCAGTTATATCGGCTACATTTGTATGGTGTGTTGAAAACGATCTCAATACGGTTACTGTTTTCAACTATTGCCTGTTTACAAGACCGTATTGAGTTGGTTTTTGAAACAAAGTGGGTACAGTTCTTATGTTACTAAAAAAACAGCTGATTTTGACATATGATAATAAGTATGATGGCTACGAAAGAAGGTTTTATGTTTGCACGGTCGTTGTGCAAGATTACCCAGGGGAGAAACATAAAACTGCGCATGCCCTTATACGATTTCAATACAGTCAGATTTTTATAAGTAACTGAAGTTATGATCAATGAGAGATTGAGATACCAGACATTTGGTGGATGGATCTTGAAATGAAAAAGATTAAGTAAGGTGCTTTTACATGAAGAAAGATATAGGATTCAAATTGTTTTCAATACATCATGTAAACGCATCTACTGACAACAAGGAATATGTTATAAAATTAAGTTAAAAACAATAAAAATCATTATTATTAATGACTTTTCTACCCCTTTTTTCAGTTGCTCAAATATTTTGGATACGGGGTATTAAGTGTATGTTCACCCCCGAGCAGTCCTATTCACGGTCATTGGAGAACTATGTGGACATTAGTATCAGGGAAAAGAGTGCCTCTCACCAAGACATATCTAGCCCTAGTCAAACTCATACTAGAGGAAGGTTGGGAAATAGGTAAGGATCAAAGGATAATCGGCCGAAGATTAGAACCGGAGATCGACTTGAAAGTAACCACTGGAGAACTTCACCTTAGAGTAGTCAACTACATGCTGATGACTTATTTCAAACATGGTAAGATAACGTTATCAAAGAATTTAAGTGAAGGATAGTAAGTAAAAAATTGGCTTAAACACGAGTGACAATAGTGCAGGAAGAGGGTAATGCGAGAAAAAATAACATCATTTTATCACACTGCCGCCACCATTTGGCCACACTGGAGCTACCTCGCTTGGAGCCAGGATGCTTGTTAAGTCGCCAAGAGTCTAATCCATGTAAACCAACCTTCTAGAACATTTGAGAACGGCCACACCGCGCGCTTGGTTACTAAGCGAGTTACCTAGCGAGTCGCTAGATGAACAGTCCATTCTGGTTAAACCTGGCGACTCACCAGGCCACCAGGCTCCAGTAGTGAGGTAGCTCCGGTGTGGCCGTAGCCTTATTGAAGCAGATTTGATTTGTAAAAACCATACATATCACTTCTACAATAAACAGTTAAACGAAACACAAAAAAGTAACAACATCTTTAAAGATGCTGGCAGGAGAGGAGTTAAATCTCACATGAATCCTTAAAACTACATTATTAGTTATCAGTTATAACTATCACTTCTTATCTCTACTTTTTAAAGCTAGGTTTACACGATACCAATTGTCGGGGACAAATGTCCTTAACTGATTGCGGGACAATCGCTGGCAAGTCCGGTTGAACAAAACCCGTCTACATGGGGAAATGAATTGTCGCGGCAGAAATGACCAAAAACTAAAGACCAAAGAATATGCTGTTGATTTAGACTGTTGGGTGGTCACTCGTCTGGCTGAATGAAGTCTGGGCAATCTCTTGCAAGTATTGAATTTGTTGCAAGGATGGGACGGAGCATGCAATTTGGCATTTGATATTCGATTTCAGGCAACAGTGTGCTTAACACATCTTCAATGTTTGCACACTGACGACTCCTCCCACTAACCTACAAAGCACCCCCATTCCACCATCAAAACTAGAATACCAGACGATTACTGCTCGGACAACGACTTTTTAAGACTCTAATTCAAACCGTTATTGCATAGATTTCTCCCAATAGTTTGTAAGTTATATATATGACATTTAAAGTAGAAGAATGTAGTTTTCATAACCCGCAAACCCCATATTTCTTCCAACTACAGAAGCTGAGCTATAAGTGCCCACCTTGTACAATATAATTTATTTTATATACAATTATTTGTACATAATTATAACATTTCCATCGTACAGTTATTAAAGAAATTCTTACTAAACTCTTAATTCTTATTGTAAAGGGGACATTTACGAAGAAAATTATGAAAATGTACGTGATTTTTTGGACAATCTAAGAGAGAAAACGAATAGAAATTTTTTCAACTTAACTGATATATGGGCAACCTCTAAAAACAGGTAAAGTACCAACTAAGCAATTCATATTAGTATTAATTGATTTATAATTGGAATTATTAGTATTTTTCCATAAGTTGAATAACAACCTTATTACATATTTCTAGATATTATTTATGGGTACTTGAACTTTATACGACCATAAACAACTAAAGTATAAAATATCGGTTTGATTTCGATTTCAGAGACGCATTTGTTCGGGAAGTAATGCAACCTCAGACATCTCGTATTCCCGAACAGTGCATCCTTCCTAACATGGGAGTCAAACGTAATGTTCTGATGAGGCAACCTGCGGATTGGTACGACTACGGACCAGACGGAAAGCCGCCCCCACCTAGGATGACAATGACAGAAGCCCAGAGGCTACACTATGCCAGTATGTATATAAGTGAAGTAAAATCATTAATTGAAATAGAAACGATCCATCTAGAAGACACTTATCTTGATAACGCAAACGAGTTGACAGTGGATGACGATAAAGCTCCAACGACGTATACGAAAATACAACCCCAGGAATCTGAGAAGAAAGAAACAGCAAAGAAAACCTCAAAGGGAGATGAACATAAACAGAAACACGAGCTAGAGCAGAAGAAATAAGAATTATCTTTATATAAAAATACAAAACAGCAATGAAACCAACAATACAGCTCCAGCATTCTGAGGAAGAAGAATCAACCTCAGAGTAAGGAAGGGGTAGAGGGAACATAAATGTATAATCTGGATATCAAAAAGTGGTTTATTATGCTCTACCCCGATACTAACATTCTCAAGCGGCAGTTCGATAAAAACAATATCGATAGAAACTCGATATTTTATCTATTATCAGCTGATAACAATAAGCGAAGTTATATTTCCTTCAATTGTTCTTATTAATTTTTTTTTTTATAAATATACTTTCATTTTTGTTGTTAACCTTTATTACTTTACTTTAAATATACAACGGCAATAACGCCGTTAATACAAATATTACAAAACCTAGACAACAAAAAGAAATCTTGTACAAAACAAAGTCTTCCAAAGCCAGTCACATCAGATTTGGCTCTTAAATGTTTGGTATTTTAAATAATTTATCTTTACTTTTAATTCAAAATGATTTCAGATGAGCAGATACTATAATAAGTAGTAGATAAGTGCTGTAAATGAAGAATTTTATAAACATTGTCACTTTAGTTCGGGCTAAGCTCGCCATTGAGACTTTATCGTAATATATTTTTATAACTCTTGTTAGTTAAGAAAACGATAATAGCTTTGATGTGGACTTCTTTTATACTTGGATCATTTTCCACCCTTAAGAGCAGCCCTTGTTTGTAAACCTCTCACCCGAAACCCTTCATCCACACCCGCACAAAAAAAAACGTGTAAAATAAAGGCATCCCTTAAAGATTTAGTACCTGTGAAACGGTCCATAAATAAACTGGAAGACTTGACACTGTTTTATTACTGACAACGATTGGAAGTTACCACTATAGTGTGAAAACCTTAAAGTAAATTGACCATATATATATTTTAGCCATAGATCACTAAAAGTAGGGTATCCCCAAAAAACTGTGGTTATCTTATATACCTGTTACGATCCTGATAGTTAATAAAAGCGCCTTTCCAATTTTTCTGATAACTTAAATAAATATACCACTCAAGAATTAGAGTTGCTTTTGAACTTATAAAATTTTAATTGAACTTTATAAAAGCAGCGTTGTTTTTTCTACGATAGAGTTCTGAAGAGGGATAAATTTTATTGTTTTGGGTTTTTTGAAAATTCTCCCCCTCCTTCTTTAATTTTAAACGATTTAGGATAAATTAATGATAAATAGGAAGTTTGTCTTCATGCAATCGCGTATTAGTGGCAACCATCCGTTTTGCCCCTAGGCCACCCAATATCAAAATTTCAAATTCGAGTATATAATTTTTGTACCAGATTTAGATTCTATGGCAAAAACCAAGAATTTTTATTTCTATGGCAAAGATAGAAAAATAAACCTCATTAAAAGCATGTATCATCAAGCTATGAATATCAACAGATTAAAATAAATAATGAGACATCACATATATTTTATTACACAGGAAGATATATAGATAGATAGAGGTTTAATCTAGACGTACTCAGCTATATTTTAAAACATTAAAAAAAATGTATATTAACATTTATTATATTATATGCTTCGAAAAAAAAAACCAAAAAAAAAAAAAAAAAAAAAAAAAAAAAAA
>KZ651624.1:402288-417584 GCA_001010745.2 Gerris buenoi
CCCCCCCCCCCCCTACTATCTTGCTTATGTAAAGTGCGAAAAATCTAAAAAAAAATCCCTGAGCATTCTCCGACCAAAGTAGAGACACCACTTTTTGGAATTTTTTTTAAAAATTTATATTTTTCATTTTATTGAAAAAATTAGTTTTTTATAATTATGGTCTTTTTCGATATATTTATAGCCCGGTTCACTGGCAAAAAATACTTTATCAGAAGTTTTTTTATGTGATTTAAGAATATCATACCCATGGGATAGTTCAAAATAGGCTTTTTAGCATTTTAAAAAGCACCATCAATAGGTGCTACACAAACAATAAATTGTTGCCTACGGACTACGGACCCTTGATGTATGCTGATTAGCACACACTTGACCTGTTTATTTACATTTGAAATGGGATGTTTATTTAATTTCTAAACATGAAATATTGCTGCTTACATTTTAAATATAAATGTTAATATATTTTTAAATAGATTCCATGTATGGTGATAGACTTTATAAACAATTTAACATTATATGTAAGAATGGAACAGCAAATACAAATCAAATTATTTCCTCCAGGACGTTCTGAACACGTGTTATGATCATAAATTTAAGAAGTGCCCTTGCACGTGTTTAAATTCCCTTTAAACAAACTTGTTAAATTGGATCTGCAAATGGAAAGTTCTCTGCCAAAACTAATTAAACGCTGTTGGTTCTGCAACCCGAGCACAGATGAGTAAATCTTGTTCTAGAATTCTGCAGGGATTTACACATTGCGTAGGTCTTTAGAGAGTCTGGGGGTAGAGGTCTTTTATTAGATTTCGTTTGAAGGGCGTTACGGGTAGTAGTACTGTACCCCTCACCAGCTGATAGAGGGCTATAATCAGGTTAGGCAATCAAGAGAGTACAAGAGACAACACTGGCTAGGAAGTATTAATGCTGTGGGGGCTTTTAGTGACGGTCGCTTCTTTCTATCCAATCTGGCTTTGGCAACACTGAGGCCATTTGTTCGGTAATAAACGATAAATTAGGAAATTAGGTGTTCCTTGTCTGCTACACAAACAAGTGACGTCATAAAATAAACAATGCCTACAGTGATTTTAGAGAGGACATTCATTTGTCGTTGGATAGTCTAAGAAAATAAATGTTGTAGTTTCTTCTAAAATTTGTGCAAATCACAAATTTGTCCTGGTATAAATGAAGGATGAATTAGGTATTTATTGATTAGCAAATAAACAGGTGACTTCATATAAATAATATACAAACAAAACACCAGAGTATTTACATAGAATTTTCTCATTTACTTGCATAGCCAAAGCAGTGCTATCGCAAATCATAAGAAATATGAAATGAAAAAAAAAATATGTGTGCGGTTCTCTTCTCTAACGCATTAGAAGTGAAACTTAAGTTTTAGAATGCATTGCTCTCTTTTTTACATTTGTTACAATTTATTACATATTTCAGGAATAGATAAGAAATTGTTATGGGAAATTTAATTGAAAAAAAATATTGCTACGCTAAGGCAACCACATTTATTCCAATAAAAATATATATTTGTTTTGATTTGCTGGTATTTAAATAGATATAATACAATTAATCTGTAAAAATGTTACACTTGGACGAGTCTCGAATCGCAAACTTCGTTTGCGATATGAAAAAATTCACTCTACCACCGCCAAAGAAGTTTCACTTCAATAAAAATCACAGCCGAAATTACTCAATGTTATAAAATTTTATGAAAAACATTACTCAATTCCTTGGGGTATGATTTTTCTGAATATGAAATTCGGTATACTCGTTGGAATACATAATACTGTTTCGTTGAACACATAATACAATGCATACATACATCGGAATACATAATACTGTTACGTTTAGGCTCTTTTTCACAAAATAAAAAATAGTCTGCGAATAATTTATTATTTAAATATGTCCAAATTGTTGATTTTTTACAGGAATAAAACTTCTGCTCGGCCATGTAATAGAGGAATACAATAGCTTGTAAGAATGGAATATATTCCTTGCCTCGGTACTCTGATGTACACTACTCACTAATGATCACACTACACTCGCTTCGGCGGTACGTTGTACTGTACAGATGGGTAGAGTTATAAGTGGCTGCAACTCTCAACCACAAGGCTAGTAAAAATTCCCTTAATAAGGCCTAATTACTAGGTTCGACCTACCCGTTTAGAACTAGTACTAGACCCTATTTTTAAGTCAAAATCAATTTAGCAAAATTTACTAAACGCAGACTGTTGCAATTATTATAGGACTATCTCTCTAGGTTCGACCTACCCGTTTAGAACTAGTACAAGACCCTATTTTTAAGTCAAAATCAATTTAGCAAAATTTACTAAACGCAGACTGTTGCAATTATTATAGGACTATCTCTACAGGTTACATTAGATAAACCAACCAAATAGAGAATAAGCTTGGCAAAATCTTTTGAGCTTTCAATTTAACCTTATTGTACCAATGTAAAAAAAAAAAAAAAAAAAAAAACATTTTATTCGTGTCAAATAAAAATCAATGGGCTCAGAAAGTTCAAGCTTAAAAGGAACAAAAATGGGCTAATTTGACCTACTATGTAATTTTTATTAAAATCGGACGAGTAGTCTTAATGATATATGATGGATTGCAAAAACAATGGACAGATAGACAAGGCAGACGGGATCAAAACTAAGAATGTTCTCTGATGTCTGAAACAGATTTTTATCTTAGAATTTTTGAATTCGTAGGCATCAAATGTTTGTGAAAGTTCTTCACAACAAGCACATAACATCCGCTACCTTCGGTAAGCTCGGAAGCAAAAAAAAAAAACTATCCTAGAATGTCAAGTGCCCTTACTAAAGCAGCATAAACCGATAATAATAATCCTCTTGATGTTACATGGTTGGCATGCGTTCCAACAATAATTTTAATTCGATACTTCATCTCCCTCTGTCGGAATTTTCTTTTAACTAAAAGAACAAGGGTTTAGTTATCGGCCTTGTTAAAACTCACTGTTATGGAAAAATACGTGATCAAATCGTATACGGGTGACGAAAATAAAAAGGCTGTAATTCAAAATGGCGGTTCATTAGGTGAAGCGTGGCTTGCAAGCGGCCTCCGCGGGGGTGGCACACGTGCATGTCACGTGACACCTAACCTCCCCCTGGAGACCACGTGGTAGATAAAATAATGAGTCTAACAATCTAAAATACACCCTCTATAGTTATATAGTGAGTAGTGTAAGGGATGCCTTAACAACGAAATAACCAACTACAAAAATTGTAGGTTAGGTAAAAATATATGTATATTAATATAGATTAGTTTCAGACCACTACATTGTCATATCAATTACAGTTATTTGATTAGTTACGTAAAAATCAAGGAATGGATCATGGATCAAAGAAGGAAATCAAAGAAGATAATGATAATTTGTTATGTCTATAGGGATAATTAAAACAAGACAGGTCGATGTGAGCCAAATAGAAGAAACAGAAGAAATAATGATTTGATAAAGAATACTATAACTAAGCCTAAATATAGAAATATGTTTTGTATTTTTAAAAAGTAGACAGCGATAATTTAATAACAATGTTATTTTAGACCTAATGTCCAGGAATAGGGGAAATATAGCCATAAAAAAAATAATTTTGGAAAATACAAGAAGATGTTAAATGGAAGATGTAAATTGGAATTTCTAAAGACTGAAGAAGTGGTAAATTTTATTAAAAAATATATCTTTTAATAAAATAATCACCAAGATAATCAGAAATAATGATAAACGTATGCATAGTTTCAGAAGGGTGAGGGGTGAATGTTATCAAAATTAAAATCCAAAAAATGAGAATTATAGTATTGAATTAATGTTTGCCGTAGTAGCTGGTCAATAAAAATTATGTTGGCTCTATGAGCTCCAAATTAATTATTTTTTATTTTTTTTTTAATTAACGACTTCAAAATAGGAGAAACGGTAGGATTACTTTAGCAGAAAAGTAATTTAATTAGGAGAATGAAGCTGTATATCCAGGGAAACTGATATCATTCCAGAACAATACTAGGAAGGAAGAAGGAAGTCAAGAGAAGAATAAATCTAGCTTGCATCAAGTTCTTAGACAATAAAGGCGCGTCCACACTATGCCGAAAGAGGCTAACCGGCCTGTGCCGGTCGTCACGTTCGGCACACTATGTTCGGGTCGGCATGACGTCCACATTACTTTAGTAGTGTGGACGCCCCGATCGGTACCGAACCATCTCACGAGTACTCCCACTGTAGTAGATGATAGTCTGCGAACCTCACTTTATGAAAACTATCTGTCGACTGAAGCTGATCGAAAAGACCTGAAAAGAAGTCTTTGGACAGCTGAGTACATACTTGTATAACCTATGGGTGTCAGACATGGTCATTTTCGGATAAAGTCCTGAGCCATTAAGAAGTTACTCAGCGAGGAATGGAAAACAGATTAAGAAATGTAGAAGAGTTACACACACTGAGCCGAGGAAAATGACAGGAGACAGGAGTGATGTAAGACAAGTCGTATGTGGCTAGAATCTAGAATGGATGAGAATAGATGGACAAAGCCGATCATTCAGAGGTATCTATAAGAGGAAGCAGCAGAAGAGAAGAACAGTAGAAAGAGAACCAAACCAACAGTAAGATGGAGGGATGACCTGTCCAAATTTTGCAAGGTGTTGAGGCACAGTAACAGCTTATAATAGAAAATCATGGTCCAACCTAATTCATGTCCTATTTACTAACTAATTTAAAGTATTTAGTATTTACTAGTTAAGTACTTAACTTACTTAAGTAAGTTAATCTTTTGGTGCCTTTTATAAATAGATCGGCTAAGTTCATCTGTGGGACATAAGTATAGCTTGGCAATAGGCATTTGAAAAAGACAAGCCGGTGGAGAGCGGTCATGTCCAGCCCATTTTGGTGGACAATGTGATTTACATGATCATGAGTACAACATTAGTTAGTAGACCTAAAATAAAGGTGACGTTACACTTGATATGTGACCACTTTGATTTGGAGTAATATTTGAATACCTACCTGTCAAGTAACAACCTAACATTAACTAGATTCTCGGTCTACTTGCTAATTTTGTTCTCAGGATCATGAAAATCACATTGTCCACCATAATTTGCGGGACATGGTTGCTCTCCACAGATTTGTTTTTTTTTCCAATGCCTATTGCCAAACTATGTCCTGCAGACAAACTTCGCTCTTAAAAGGCACTAAAAGATCAACTTACAAATACTACTAACTTACAAATATATAAATAGAACAAATTTATAGCTTGATGTTAGTCAGACACTTTTTTGCATGCTATCTCCTGTACTATAATATTGTTTTTCACCTAGGAAAAGATGAACCTAATACAGGCGTTAAACTGTTTCTAAGTCGTTCTCAAAACTCCATCAAGCGAAGAAGAAGTTTGACTCGGGCAACTCAAAAGAAACCCCCTCTCTGGAGCGGCCGCTCTACAGAGACAACCTTCACTTCTCCCACAATAAGTCGTAAATACTTTGAATATTACGACAATTATTTAAAATATTGTTCTCAGTTATTTAGCACAGCGCCTATAGGTAATGGCAATAGTTGTAATTTGTTTAATTGTTTAATGCAATAGTTGTTGGCGCGTATATATGTAATGGCAATAGTTGTGATTGGATAATACATAATTTACTCTTTACTCTAACTTAGCTAACCAAACATTTTTTGGTTTGCTTTAAAGAACGGCTTCTTTAATCCAAAAGGTACGCTTACAGGAATTACCATTCATTTAAGCAATCATTCTTCATCAACCGATTATTCACCCTATCCAGGTTCTATCTTAAAAGATTAGACTTCGACTCATTTAATCCATATTGTAATGTACTTCTCCGCTAGCGGTACTGTAATAATGCGAACTTGGCGTTCGTTCCATTCTCTCAATAAAATCCCATCTCTTTTATTCTCGGTTTATCTAAATGCTTGACGCGTGGCCTAAGTAGGAAGCCGGAGTTAAGGGGAGATGAAGTCCCCAAAGCTACGTCAGCGGACATCCTCTTTATGCCCATCGCTCACCATTTCATTCCATCTAACCATTAACAAAAGCTTTTACCCTCATGGTTCATATGCCTTCCAAAGGCCTTCACTGATATACAACCCATCTTCATCCGTTACGGTTCTACGGAGAAACCCTGACATTCAACGATATATCTCACACTCCAGGATTTCCTGGTTTTACATGTGGCAATTCTCATCCCACTGGAAAAATATCAAGATACATAAAACGGAACAAGGGGAGAGGAGATTTATCATTTTAGGTTGAATTTCATAAAACCGTGACTGCAACTAATATTAAAGTCAAGAGTGTTTCCAATCATTTCCAAAGTATAAAATAAGGTAAAGCTTAAAATTAAGATTCAAAAGCAAATTATAATTCTTCTGATTAAATAAATTAAAACGAATAAATTGAAATGTTTTATGGTTCTATTAACGGACCTCGGACCTACTACGTAGAAAGTAAAGAATTGCGATTTACCTATACTCCATTAAAACTACTGACTTTAGATAAAAAATGAAATTTTCTTTTTAGGGTTTCCAAAAAAAAAGAAGAAAGAAACCCTTACATAGTTTTTTTCCTGTGTCTGTCTGTCACTCTGTATGGTTCCAATAATTTTCGAATCACAAGAGATAAAAACATGAAACTTTCCAGTATTAGTATTAAAGATCGTTTTTGACGCGCACACATGAAAAATGTAGAGAACTCAAAATTATCAGCTGTTCAAATCCAAAATGGCGGATAATTCCTGTCACGGGGGAAAAATTTGATTGGGGGTATGAAATGAAAGGTATTGAAGAGTAGGTAGATTACAACTAATACTTGTAAACACAAAATAACACTAATTGTTTATTAACAATTGTTTATAACACTCGTGGAAAGTGCTTAATTTTTCATGCTATTTTGTCACGCAAAAACATCATGTTTTTGCGTGTCTCTTCTCTCCTTCCCCCTTATTCTAACTAACTTCATGTTCAAAATACCAACCAAACCCTTTTTACATGAACCTTCACGAATAAACAATTTATTTCTTGATAGTAAAAATGATACGAATAAATATTTCTCCAAACATTAATTTATTAATTTAATCCTTATCTATCCGTCATTTACAGGACCAGAATATTGGTCGGAATAGAAGGCCAGATAATCCGAGGAACAAAGAAAAGCGGAAATTTCAGTTTAAAAAAAAAATATTTATTGGAAAAAAATTGTGCATACGTACTCAAGTAGGTGCGTATAAGAAAAAAGTTACAAAAAATGAAATTAAAAGAGAGTAATATTTTTTGTAATTCAAATTTGAGGTAATTTAATATAATACAGCAAGTTAGTAAGTTATGATATAAAGAGATTCTTACCGTCGATACTTGCTTGATCATTGATCAGAGAGGATCACAGGACCGGTTTCGGCTAAACGCCATCATCAGCAGAAGAATATGTAACTCTGGGAGTCTACATGAAAGAGATAGTCCATTATCTCTCACGTAGACTCAACGAGTTCTGTCTTCTGCTGATAAGGCATATAGCCCAAACCGGTCAAGTGATCGTCAGATCAAGGAAGTATCTACGGTAAACATGTGTGGGTGTTTTAAATGTGTATAAAGCTTTATGCCTGGCACAACCTTAAAAATGTGGCTGTGGCATACTAAATGTTATGTTTATTAAACTGGAAATCTATGTGGTAATTATGTAAGAATATGACGTCTCAGTTAATTTCTAAACACTTAAAAATTTTCACTTTAAAAACAGAGTGACAAAAAAAGAGGTAAATCGATATTCTCAAACAAAATCCAATGTCATTACTAATAAACGAAGTTTACTTTCCCACGAGTAAGTAAAACAAAAGAAGTAAATACATACTGCCTTCGTGTTTCCCTAATGCCACGTGTCAGGCGTCCAGTCTCAACTTGATATTATATTGCCTCCAGCATAAACAACGCTGCTATGGGGAAATCGGAGAAAATTGAAAATAAACATGTCTTTCGTCTACTTCTGAATAACTAGGAAATGCATTAGTCATCAGATATAGAGCTGTAATAATCTTAAACATTAAAACCAGGAATTTAAATACCTCTTTATAAGACAGGAAAATTTACTAGTGCCTATATGCACAATGCCTACCAAAGAGATTATGTATGTATGCAACTAGGTATGTAATGGATGACGCACGGGGTTAGTCAAGGATCTTATATAAACCGGATAGAGGGTTGCGGCAAAAAAGTGACCCCATGGAGGTATGTAAAATAAGAGCTCCAATGGGAATAATTACCTTCCGCTTGGTTATAGGTTACCAAGAAACGTGTGGCAGGTTATCAAGAATCTATGTTGCATGTTATAACCTGATTCAAAATTAACCAGAAGTAAACCTTAAAATTATCAAAGAAGGTAATTTGTCCCAGTNAAGGAAGTATCTACGGTAAACATGTGTGGGTGTTTTAAATGTGTATAAAGCTTTATGCCTGGCACAACCTTAAAAATGTGGCTGTGGCATACTAAATGTTATGTTTATTAAACTGGAAATCTATGTGGTAATTATGTAAGAATATGACGTCTCAGTTAATTTCTAAACACTTAAAAATTTTCACTTTAAAAACAGAGTGACAAAAAAAGAGGTAAATCGATATTCTCAAACAAAATCCAATGTCATTACTAATAAACGAAGTTTACTTTCCCACGAGTAAGTAAAACAAAAGAAGTAAATACATACTGCCTTCGTGTTTCCCTAATGCCACGTGTCAGGCGTCCAGTCTCAACTTGATATTATATTGCCTCCAGCATAAACAACGCTGCTATGGGGAAATCGGAGAAAATTGAAAATAAACATGTCTTTCGTCTACTTCTGAATAACTAGGAAATGCATTAGTCATCAGATATAGAGCTGTAATAATCTTAAACATTAAAACCAGGAATTTAAATACCTCTTTATAAGACAGAAAAAAATTTACTAGTGCCTATATGCACAATGCCTACCAAAGAGATTATGTATGTTAACTATGTATGCAACTAGGTATGCAACTAGGTATGTAATGGATGACGCACGGGGTTAGTCAAGGATCTTATATAAACCGGATAGAGGGTTGCGGCAAAAAAGTGACCCCATGGAGGTATGTAAAATAAGAGCTCCAATGGGAATAATTACCTTCCGCTTGGTTATAGGTTACCAAGAAACGTGTGGCAGGTTATCAAGAATCTATGTTGCATGTTATAACCTGATTCAAAATTAACCAGAACTAAACCTTAAAATTATCAAAGAAGGTACTTTGTCCCAGTCAAAAGGTGGTGGAGCATGCGCAGTATGATTTTTTACTCCAATTTCTCTTTTTTTGAGTTTAACGTTTCCTTATTACAGATTCAACCATAGAGCACTAGAAATAAAGTTATTAAACCCATATGCACCTCTATAAAACATGATAACTTAATGCTCGTTTGAATTTCTAAAGATTGCCTAATAAGGCGCTTATAAAAATATAATAAGCAAATGAAAATTAGTTAATAATAAACCTATAACGTTTCCCTATTACAGATTCAATTATGGAGCGTTGGGGTTGAAAAAAAGCTTAAAAAGAAATTTCTGCTGCACACCTGGGCACAGACTGGAAATACTTTTGTCTGTCTGTCAGTGTTACCTTAAGAGTCGTTTCCTTTAGACGTCGAGGGAAGTAAAAGTCTACGTCACTAAAGCCATGTGCTTACACCAAACTAGTTGTTTCTTGGACATACAATTGATGCGAGGCACGTGTCTCTTTAAAGACAAACACTATATGCAGAGTACACGATAGAAAGCCAAACATGTGTTGAAGTGAGATGGAGATATGCACACGTGTTGTTCCGGGTGTTCCCTTAGTCAGGGACTCTTAACTTGGGTCTTACATCGCCCACTTCCTTTCTTATTAAAAGATCTACATCTATTATTGTTTATAAGAATGAACCGCAGCTGCTTATTGTTCAACCCAGAGGGGGGTAAGAAGTGATTTTTTAACAGTTCATGACGCCTACGTTAATATGAAACGATAATTTAAAATAATGGCTAAAAAATCTTTCTTCAAGTTTTAAAGAATAATAGACTCCGTTATTATCTGTCTTGGTAAATCAACTACAACGTTTTAAAAGTGATTGTGATAGTGACAAGTAGTGGGATGCAACTATAATTTAAATGCTCCTGAGCAATCGTGATATTTAGAACTATCACATGACGCCACATGATTAACTATTAAACTATTAAACAAAATAAAAATAAGGTGTTGATAATATTAAGTGTAAAAAATAATACAAATACAAATGTTAAACTATCTATCATCCCATAATTTTTACTTCCGAACTTACAGAATGTAACGGAAGCTATGTAATTGTTCAGATCCAAGAAACAGTTGTGAAATAGAAGGTATTTAAAATATATACAGTATTAATTTTCTCTATTTCATGGGAAAAAATCGAATCATTTATTGATCATGATTTTGGGCACTGAACCCACATATCGACTTATCAATGTTCTTCCATGAAGTGGAGAAAATCAATATACAATTGTCGAGTTGATTAAGTAGATGGATCTTAAGGTGTGAAAACTTATGGTGGTTATGACTTATGGTACTTATGGATCAACAGCTGATGCATTTAATGAAATATTTTACTCTCAAAGATAATTAAAGGAATAATAGATTAACTAAAGAATAATAAAGAGAATTAAAGGAATAATAACTAATAATTCGTTGTTTTGACTGAGATTTTGTAATAACACCTTATAATTATTACTAGAGAGGCTATGTAACGAAACAATATTAACACCACAATTTTTTTTATTAATTATTAACAAATGTTGATGATATAGCCCCTCTAGTTATAATTGATAATAGATAAATTAAGGAATTACAGTGGCGGATCTGGATCTTGCGGGGCCCTGGGCGAGACATTATGGCGGGGCCCCCTAGGTTAGGGTGGGGGATTGCTAATAACAGTGGCGTATCCAGCGGCTAGGTCTGGGGGTATAAAATTTTATACGGATGCTCACTGCACAATAAGTAAGCTCTGTTATACTTAACTATTTATTCTTCATGATATCTTGGGGTTTATTGGCTTATAGTTAAATTATTATTGTAAGTAATTAAGTTTGTTTACTATTCATTTCTTGTGATCTGTCCTATAATTGGAAAACTACCCCTAAGCGGTTTCAATTTATGTGCCAGAATTCATGTTAAAGCTTATAATTCTACATTTTTTTACCCTTTTTAATTTCATTTTTAATGGCACATTTGAAGGGGGGTCCGGGGAAAATTTTGAAAATATGACCTCTCAAAACAGCGTTTTTGATGCATCTCNAAACATTAATCAATTTTGATAACAAATTTGTCCGCTAGGAGCTCTGATATCATTTTATATAAAATTTAGAAACTTTATAAGTGCTGATAATAACGTTACTCAGTTATTATACTTAAGTCGCAACCGGTATTGTATAATTGTATATATTCTTGTGATCAGACATTAAACTGATTAATCTATAGATGTGCTCGGTAACAAAACTATAATCATTATCTAAATACTGAAAAATCTTCGTCAAAACTACTAATTAATGTGTGCTGAAGTCAACTTCAGCATAAATCAGTACTTTAGTATCAATTTAGCAACATTTAAAGAGATCAAGGTGGTTTAAATTAATCTGGGGCTATCTGCGAGCTATTTTTTGACAAAACCATCCAAATTTCATGAACATCCTTTTGAAGTTGTCGGAGTAACCTAATTTCCCAATAATCGGATAAGCCAAGAGACGGATAGACTGACAGACAGAAACGTAACCAAAAATATTCTCTTATATGTCTGAAACGGATTCCTGTCTTTGCATTTTTGAAATGGGAGACATAAAAAAATGTTTGTCCCTCAGCTTCTGTTACCTTAGGTAAGCTAGAAAGCAAAAAATTAAACGCAATATTTACAAATTTTAGCAATATTTATTGATGATGTATATTTGTGTTTACAGTTGTCCAATAAGACACCACGGGGCAAGATACTAAGGGCATGGTCTGGCCTATGTGGGCTCTAGTTGTTGGTCAGATTGATAGATACGGAACCAAAAATGTTCCCTGATGTCTGAAACGGATTTCTATTTTTGCATTTTTGAAATCGGAGACACATAGCTTCCGTTACCTTCAATTCGCTCGGAAGACAAATTGTTTTTTCTAATAAGCTGAAAACATCATTTAAATTTCAAATTATGATGCCATAAACATGAATATACCATGAAATGAATTCCTTATCAATAAAACAATTAATTACAAAAAAAAATTGACTTATTTCTTACTTCAAAAATATCAATGTGCAATTTATATATTTCATTCGATCAAAGAAATAAATAATAATGAGTTATTTCGACAAATAAAAATAGAAGATTTTTTCAGAATAGAGGAACATTTAAAGGAATTCGTCAATAGTATTGTTATTAATGAATTTCTTTGTATTCTATACAAAAGAATAAAAAGCATTGTTTAAGCTTATTCTCTTGGAACGAAGGAAAGTTGAGAAGGAGAGCTTTAGATTAGATGAATGAGTTTAGAGAAGTTAGTGTGTTAGAAGGCTTCATTCAGTGAAACCATGTTTAGAAGGGAACATATTCAAAGAAGAGTATGGCTTCTCATTCAATACTTCTAAAGAGTATCACCGTGTGAATTGATTTTAACATTCATTGATAAAAATATTATAAACTTTTATAAATAAATTTAATGAATGAAAAAAGTGCGAAGAGTGTTTATAGGGATAACTTACAAGTTGTTATTTAGACAACCTTTATTAGTTTATAAAAAAAAGGTGTAACCATGTCAAAATTCATTTAATTAAGAATTAATTCAAGCAAGAACCAAGGATGGGTTACAAAAACACTGATTATTCATTGCATCTAACAAAAAAAAAAACATGTTTAAACTTTGAAAAAATTAAAGTGTCAAACACAAGAAGCCATTCTCGTGCTGATCTATATCACCTATATTGAAATTGAGACAGGTATCTTTTTATATGATTTTTTTTAAGCAAGCCTTTATATTGATACCCATGAGAGAAGCAGTCAAGTATGTAATTATTATTAAATAAACTAAGCTATGTATCTAGCACACAGCTTTTATTTAAGAGGAAAGAAAAAAAAAATATAAAAATAAAAATAGGTTCAGGTATAGATCTTGGAGTCACAACCATAAAAAGAGAAAAAAATGCTACAAATGTGCATTGCGGGTCTAATTTCCAGCCAAATATCAACTGGTATAAATGAATGGACTCAGTCCCGTTAAAAAAACACGGTTTTTCATTCTGGGCGTTTTTAAAGGACAGTATCTTTCTTTTAAACTAATCCATTTTCGGCTGGAAACTGGACCTACATGTACATGTACAGCTTTTGACTGTTAAGCTTCGAATACACGGTGATAGTTGACGCGATAGTTGCGGTCCCGAGAGCAACCAACGTGTAGATTACGATTACGTGATAGATTCTCACAGCCGTCAGAATACTCAAGCGGCGCGGTAGACTTCCACGCTAGATACTAGATGCTGATTGGCTTATTGTTTGTTTAATTCAGATCTAAGCAGAGAAAAGAAGAAAGACCAACTTGTCATGACCCAGATTAATTGCTTCCGAGCTTACCGAAGGTAACGGAAGCTATGTAATTGTTCTGAAGAAAGATAATATATTGTCTCCGATTTCAAAAATTCCAAGACATCTCAGTTTCAGACATCAGGGAACCTTTTTGGTTCCGTGTTAATCTGTCTGTCAATTTTTGCGAACCAGAATACCTTAAAAACTCACATCTGATTTTAATGAAATTTGTTTGGTAGGTCATAATTAGCTCATTGTTGGTCTCATATAAGTTTCAACCTTCTGCGCTCATTTATTTCTCTTCCACATGCGCACAAACATAAATTTATTTACAAGTACATTTTCAAAAGTACTTGTAGGCAACTTTTTTGATTTGTATTTGTATGAAACCCCAGATTTAAAAATAACAATTTGGAATTTTGACAGATTATAAAAAAAAACGGGGAAAACAAACAAATTAGGGAATAATGGCTTGTAAAAGCATAAAATCAATTAAGTACGTGAATAGGATGCAAGGCAACTATGTGCCACACCGCTTGGCAGTCTATTTTAATTATTGATGCTCTCTTATTATGGAGACAGATTTTATTTTAAATATAAACTTTAAACCTCTGTACTGTACAACACTGCACGTAAGTATTTCGACAACATTATCCTATTCTTAAGTTTTTTTTTTTAAAAAAATCATCAAAAAATTAATAATCTATATTATTTATAATTTTTTACATCATATGTTAGACATAATGCTATCTGATTTATTGATTATGTTAATTTAGAAATAAAAATTGAGGATGAACTTAAGAAAGGTCGAGACATCTCGAGTAATAAATATGGATTACTTCGATTTTATTTCACACCTTATCCTTATCATCTATCGAACTCCAGTAACTATAAAAATAAGCATTTGAAGTGTTCAGGACAAAAGGATAAGAGATGGAAACGAGGAGTTGGAGAATGATTTTTTAGCACAGCTATGGGTGCCCTCCCTACTCAAAGGGCGCATGTTCGGTAACCATAGGTAACTTGGTAAGGGCGCCACTATGGCGGAAAGGCTGGGGTGCCCTAGTTGTAACCAAGGTTACATTTAGGGTGTATCCCCTTGAGGCACCCTCCCACTCAATACCCACCACTCTTATACTTAAATCCAATTAATTTTGAACTAAAACAAACTTAGGATCCACTAGGGAAAACCATCCTAATGCCGCTAAACTCTAAAAAAAAATGATTCTATAAGAATGTACAGAAAAATATAGTCTACTAATTAGTGTGGCACATAGCTTCTTCGCGTCCTATATCGTATTCTTTAATTTATTTTATACACTTATAACCTATGCGAAAATTTATTAAATTGAACATTTTAGCAAAATTTATCATAAAAATAATTTCTCCAAGACGGAGAATCGACCCGGCCTTTCTCCGACCGCGTTTAGAACCATTTTTTCAAGAACTAGATTTTTCCCGGGAAAACAGAAAAATCTTAAATCGTATTTAAATAGACTAATTTTTTAAATTGTTATTAATCAAAATAGTCGTTATTAATCAAGATTAATCGTTTTGAAGAAATAATAAGTGGGGGTAGCACCCCCAAATTTTAAGCTAAAATTCAATTATCCATTTAGTCTCGGGGTATGATATTTCTGAACAGCCCAGTAGTAAGCTCCACGCGTCTGCACAGACGACAGACGAACACTTTTTAAGAACCTCTCTTTTGGACT
>KZ651625.1:1302-20748 GCA_001010745.2 Gerris buenoi
ACTACAAAATTATATTTATGATAGCTGCATAACATATAATGAATGAATGAATGCCTTTATTGTGATTATTATTATACTGTGATCTGTGACACTTGAGTTACTTGCAGTTTTATCCAAAAAAGTTAAACCAAATCAGCTTATGCTGAGGCAAACCATAACATATAATACTTTAATAATTTTACCTTAATAGTACCTTAATTTTAATTTTTCTAAACGTGGGGAACAATAAAGCTAGTAGTATATAAATATGTATTATCTTTTGTAGTTGAAAGAGCATTACGCCAATATAGCATATAGCAATGAGGAATAAGTTTTGAATAGAAATTATTATTAATACAAATATTCTAGGTTTAATTGAGTATAGGATGATAGGTTAAAGGTGAATAAATCTAGATCTTGCAGATGGGACTGCGTCAGAGATTTTGTCAATCCCTCAAATCCCGGTTGTGATTCTTTTTGGGATTCACTAGATCACTGACTTGATCTCAAAAGTTTTTTTTTTTTTTAGAAAGAAAAGAATGTTTCAATGTATGTAGTTTCCTATAGTTCGAAAAGTGTAAGGTTACTAAAGGACTGGAGAAAAAAGACGATTATGACGACAGTTCTCCACGTCTGGAGATCATGGCATGGTGAGGAGTCGTTGTTCTAGTTCTAGGACGGCAGGACAAGGTGACCGGAACGTCCTTGGTATTTAAGAAGGAATCGTTCTGGAACAGTTGCTCCATAATACAAAAACGAAAGCAACGAATACGCCTTGGATACTTGCATTAACATATTTACACCATGGAATGAGGAGGTATTGGCTTACACGTGAACATCTTAGAGTTCTCCATTACACAAAGTACAGTGCATCTTCTCATATTGCATCATCCTGTTTTTTTCTATACTTATCACGAAATGCCATCTTCTAAAAGAAGAATGATTTCTATAAATTCTTAGTATGTCTTGGAGAGAAAAATAACAAAAAAACAAAGTTATGTACATCAAATATAAGTATTCAATTACAATCCTCATGTTTTAAACCAATAACAATAAACCATAAAACAGTAACGTTATACAAAAGGTAAAAATAAATAAATTATTCGCTATTCGATGTAACTTTTTTTGCAGCTGTACGAACACTTAACAACTTTGATTATTTATCCAAATGATCTTGGTGTCTGAAAATAATCCTTAAACAGCTTCAGCCTAATTACAAATTGATTAATGACGCTATTGTCATACTATATTGTTGTCTCTTAAAAGTTATAGAAATGCAATTGAGTCTATAAGATTAATATTATAACATCCTAGTTCCCCTTTAAAATAAAGCGATACACATTTTCTAATAGAAACAATTTCAACACGCAAACCATTTTAAAAATAATCAACTATTCTCACCACCTTGCAGGTTGGTGAAATTTAAGCTTTACCAACAATTAAACAACACAAGTTTATGTGCTGTTCTATATCTCATAGTTTAAACAAATTTAACTAGAATTTCATTATGCAGTTAAACTTCTATTTAAGCAAGAGTCTGAAAGCGAGTTAGTTCATTTATTTGTTTAGATGATAGTAATAATAGCTTTTTCACCACTTCTTTCGAAGCAAAAGTCCCCTTTTCTAAGGAGCTGTATAAAGGTAATCATTATACATGTACAAAAAGAAAAGAAGGGGCTAAGAAACGAAATTACTTACAAAAGAAGTAAAATTCTAACAAAAAACTTTTGATCTTGTAACAACTTAACTTAAACAAGGATTGATCTTGGAACAAAGTAAATTAGGTTGGATGTGGCAAGATTTTACTTGGTTACCCACCGTTTGTTTATACATTGTGTTGGACATTTTTTTCAAATTAATTGACAATTTTAACAGGGGAGAGTTCAAATATTCCTTTGGGACAAAGGAATACCATATTTCTGTAAATATAAATGACAATATGCGTTAGTCTAACTATCTACTTAGTTATAGGCAAAGAAACTTTTAATCCACAAAATTTTGAAAAAAAAAAAATGATTCACTTAGATTTAATAATTAATAATAGGTAACAAAGTAAAAGAGTGCCACAACGGTCTTTTAGAGGTACCCATTGGTACCCCCAATGTAAAATAGGAGACGCGAGGTAAATCTTTAGTTCAGTACCTCCAACCCCTCTAGAACAAAGGGATATTTAGTCCAAGGTGCTTTGGGACCAATGAATATCACAATTCTGTATACAAAAAAGTGATTACAATGCTTAATCTAATTAACTAATAAGACAAAGAGACATTATCACTTATATGAGCAGAAGTGTATAACGTTCCTTTGCCCCAATGAACTTCAAGTTTCAAGTTTCTAATGGAAATACATTTTTACGTATTATTTCATTAATTATTCATTAATATAATATCGGTATACAATTTCTAAAACATTTTTTTGACGAAAGTATTTAATAATTTCTGGATATTCCCTAAAACGCCTTCCTCTGCAAATTGAATATTAATTGAAACATTCCATTCTAGCTGTTACTATACAAATATATAGTTGAGCAAACAAATGCATATATTTATACTAGATTGGACTGAAGCATTTATCAAATAGAATGACGTCAAGAGACTGAGTACTGTTGACACAACTGCCAGAGATTACGAGCACTCTTAAAATATACTCATAGTAAAGAAATATATTTAAAAAAAAAACAAAAAAAAAAATGTCGACTTTATTTTAATTCAAGGACAAATTATTTGTAGAAACAATAAAGTTAAATCATTGAAATTCATCAGTAGATGAACACATTTTATAAGTTCAACAACCTTAATCAGAGAGGGTTTGCATACATTTTAACAAGTGTCATTATAACCCACATTAAAAGTAATTATCAATATTGAGTCATATCTTATTATAACCTTGTTCATTTGCCTAAGAAATTCGGCATAAATTGGCGTAGATTAGTCTATGCTTAATAACAGCGTTTCTTTCATTACCCGAAATTGAGTATTCATAACACCTTACTACAAAATTATATTTATGATAGCTGCATAACATATAATGAATGAATGAATGCCTTTATTGTGATTATTATTATACTGTGATCTGTGACACTTGAGTTACTTGCAGTTTTATCCAAAAAAGTTAAACCAAATCAGCTTATGCTGAGGCAAACCATAACATATAATACTTTAATAATTTTACCTTAATAGTACCTTAATTTTAATTTTTCTAAACGTGGGGAACAATAAAGCTAGTAGTATATAAATATGTATTATCTTTTGTAGTTGAAAGAGCATTACGCCAATATAGCATATAGCAATGAGGAATAAGTTTTGAATAGAAATTATTATTAATACAAATATTCTAGGTTTAATTGAGTATAGGATGATAGGTTAAAGGTGAATAAATCTAGATCTTGCAGATGGGACTGCGTCAGAGATTTTGTCAATCCCTCAAATCCCGGTTGTGATTCTTTTTGGGATTCACTAGATCACTGACTTGATCTCAAAAGTTTTTTTTTTTTTAGAAAGAAAAGAATGTTTCAATGTATGTAGTTTCCTATAGTTCGAAAAGTGTAAGGTTACTAAAGGACTGGAGAAAAAAGACGATTATGACGACAGTTCTCCACGTCTGTAGATCATGGCATGGTGAGGAGTCGTTGTTCTAGTTCTAGGACGGCAGGACAAGGTGACCGGAACGTCCTTGGTATTTAAGAAGGAATCGTTCTGGAACAGTTGCTCCATAATACAAAAACCAAAGCAACGAATACGCCTTGGATACTTGCATTAACATATTTACACCATGGAATGAGGAGGTATTGGCTTACACGTGAACATCTTAGAGTTCTCCATTACACAAAGTACAGTGCATCTTCTCATATTGCATCATCCTGTTTTTTTCTATACTTATCACGAAATGCCATCTTCTAAAAGAAGAATGATTTCTATAAATTCTTAGTATGTCTTGGAGAGAAAAATAACAAAAAAACAAAGTTATGTACATCAAATATAAGTATTCAATTACAATCCTCATGTTTTAAACCAATAAAAATAAACCATAAAACAGTAACGTTATACAAAAGGTAAAAATAAATAAATTATTCGCTATTCGATGTAACTTTTTTTGCAGCTGTACGAACACTTAACAACTTTGATTATTTATCCAAATGATCTTGGTGTCTGAAAATAATCCTTAAACAGCTTCAGCCTAATTACAAATTGATTAATGACGCTATTGTCATACTATATTGTTGTCTCTTAAAAGTTATAGAAATGCAATTGAGTCTATAAGATTAATATTATAACATCCTAGTTCCCCTTTAAAATAAAGCGATACACATTTTCTAATAGAAACAATTTCAACACGCAAACCATTTTAAAAATAATCAACTATTCTCACCACCTTGCAGGTTGGTGAAATTTAAGCTTTACCAACAATTAAACAACACAAGTTTATGTGCTGTTCTATATCTCATAGTTTAAACAAATTTAACTAGAATTTCATTATGCAGTTAAACTTCTATTTAAGCAAGAGTCTGAAAGCGAGTTAGTTCATTTATTTGTTTAGATGATAGTAATAATAGCTTTTTCACCACTTCTTTCGAAGCAAAAGTCCCCTTTTCTAAGGAGCTGTATAAAGGAAATCATTATACATGTACAAAAAGAAAAGAAGGGGCTAAGAAACGAAATTACTTACAAAAGAAGTAAAATTCTAACAAATACACTTATCTTACATAATAAACAAATACACTTATCTAAAATAATAGACAAGGCTCGCGTAAAACGTTGAGAGATCATTAGTTTAGCCAAGTCAAAACATTTTCTGACTTGCCAATTACGCAGGACAAAAATACAAAGTTGAATGCGACACTGCACAACATTTTATTTAAAACAAAAAACTCAATATAAACCATTGGAAAAATATTAAATATTAAATAACAAAACACTGTTAAGCCTATTTGTGCTGTGTAGTTGCCAGAAAATGTTTTCCAAATTAAACGTGTAGTGTAGAGTGATTTGGGAAAGAAAAGGTTGAGTTTGTGATGGACAGAGAATATAGATGGGCGAAAGACAATCATCGCTAACCTAAACTGGATAAATTAGACCAAGTAGATCTTAACTTGGACAGAGGGAGACTAGGCTAAACCAATGATCTCACAACGTTTTATGCGAGGCTTGGCTTAATATTTTATAAACGTGTTTTTGATGGGATAGAAATGTTTACGAACTAATAAGATTTATTATTATTATTGTTAACAGTTGCCGAAGTAAATAGCAATAAATTCATAAAAGGAAGGGACAGACAACTTCACCTTAGTACAACCCTTTAAAGGAAAGGGAAGGGCGTCCGGTGTTAAATAACATTACCCATTCATACATCCACGTAACAGGGAAAGAGAAAGCAGCACATCTGCCAGTTCCGGCAACAGAGGCTCTGGAGAAAAGGGCAGAAAGGATCTTACCTTTGAGTTAGAGAAAGCAACAGGGTCTGTTAGGTAAGGATACCTACATCTATGCAACTGAGCCAGAAAAACATCACAGGCTAATGTTAACTGTTATCTAACTAACCTTAAACTCATCATTGTAGGCACTAAACATTATAAATATGTAAAAAGCTCAACATTAGAGATAAATAATGATAACTACATAAACAATATGTGTATATTTTTCTAAAATACTGAAAATCAAACCGTGAAAAACAAGAAAATTTATCTCAAACAAGGAAAATTACAGTAAAATTACAACAGGTTTGATATAATTTAATGAACTATGTTAAAATTTGACACAACCGTCAGAAACAGGATTGATATCATTTAATTGACTGTTTGATTTTTTTTATTTTTAAAACAACCATCGGAAAAGTTTTTGAGATTTTTCTTTCTTAAACATTTTCCAGTTTTTTGTGAGGAGGGAGCAACCTCTAAATTGAGAGCTGAAATACATAACTCGATTTCACCAAGGGATAGGCTTCGTCTTAAGACGTATACGCCAATTTTCATTCAAATCGGTTCAGTAATTTAAATTTAGGTTCCACACTCCACACGTCTGCATAGACGACAGACGGAAATAAAATGTACTAAAGTATTGTTTTGCGCTATTACAACCTACTACGACCCCTTAAGCACGTAGCAACGGCCTTCATTTTATTTTTATTTTTTTTAAAAAGAAACTAAGTAAATTAATTTATTTGTTATTATATAGATAAGTTATTATATCTATTTAAACAACACCAACAAACATTTATTTTTATTGAAACAAATGTGGTTGCCTTAGCTTGGCAATGAAAAATAATTTTTAGGCGAGTCGTCGGGTTTTCACTACTCAATTATAAAAAAGGATAAAATTTACATTTAAAGATGTTAAATCTTATAAATGTACAAAAAACCTCGTACATATAAAATGTGACTGTAAATTGTAACGAACTTCCGCATATCCTTAATATCTTATGTACAGCTGTACAGAAGAATTGTTATACAAAAAATCTTTCAACATTACCTCTTTCTAAAAAAATCAGTTAAAAACTGTTTTAAACAACTTCGCATAATGACCAAAGAAGGATACAAATAAGTATCAGTGCAAAAAAATATCAACCGATCGCATCTGAAAAAGGTTTAGATTACACGGTTTAATTAACCTTCCTCGTTACTAATGCCTAGTCTTTAGTTAGATCTGAAGACAACGTTTGTAAAATGATACCATAAATAGTAAATTTTACACAATTATCCGACTTGAAGCCATCCTAATCATTACAAGAACCTTCGTAAATGGTGTTTCTTTTTCCTATTATAAATAAGAAGTACGGAATACAATAAGTAAGGAGATACACAGTATGCGATCATTGATTATGTAGAAAATGCGAAATAAAATAATAGCTGCAATAGGAAGTCAATATTTTTTCTATAAATAGGAAATTAATATGTTTTTTTTATAGTATAAGTCAAAAGATTATTAATTATATCAGTATGTATAGTATTAATTACATGTGTGTATATGTATATAATTATTATTAATATAAAATACATTTTTTCATTCAAATATTTGTATATGAGGGATAAAGGCGTTGGCGTATATTATGGTTTTCCCAAGTTATAATGAAGCAAGATCCTTTCATACTGAATTTAGGCACGTACAAACTGGTAAAATTAATCTCAAATCCTTGGATAAAAGAAACATAATCCCGGTTTTTCGAGGGTACGAAAGAAATTAATTAAGAATGGATAAATTAATAAATAAATTCAATATTACTTACCGTACACCATGTGTCACAAGATAATTGAAAAGCAAAAATAAATTATTATTTGAAATAAGGGTCTCAAATAATCCTGTCTTTGGATAAGTGCTAAACGAAATCCTATAGGATGATTGATATGTAAGAAATTGTTAACATAAATGATCCTGCATTACACGTTTCTTTAACTCTAAAAAACAAAATAAATTGGATTTTATATAATAATATTAAAATAACGATATTCCACCAAGCCAGGTAACATCTCAACCTTAAAATTATGAATTAATATGTTCATTCTTCATTCTATATCTACCACGGAATTGCTTTCTTAGACCTGGCTTCGCAGATTTGCTTAAGAAAGCATTAATTTTCTCTTCTGGTTTCTGGTAATGCTATAAACTTATTTTTTCTCAATTATTCATATCTTAGATTTGTTATTGGCAGAAATCTTAAGAGTTTTCCCTTCTTTCCTTCTAAATGCCTTCAATTTAGAGATCTGTATAGAATAGCTGTCGTTTCTGCGCTATCACATATACTCAGAGCCGTAAGTACTAAGGACATATTTTTTGAAGAAACCTTTCTTCTAGTTAATAATTACAGCCGAAGACTAGTTTCAAAAAAAGGAAAGAAAAAAAATATATATAATTTGATATAAGGACTCAAAATTATTGAATGATTAACTGGAAAGATCAAGCGACGAAAATTAAAAGTAGTGTCGGGCTCTAGCGGCTAACCGTAGTACTTAGTGCTATCGTTATCAGAAAGACCTGAACTAGATTGCGTGTTTAAACTTATGTTGTTGGGTTTGAAAAAGGAATGCTGTAAGGGCTCGAGGGTCAATTAGGCAAAACAAGGTGGTGATCACCACAGAAGTTATTAAATTCCGTAAATCAATCATTTCAATCCAACAAAACAAAGACATATGTTATAACTATAACAATTAAAGACAAATTTTAAAAATCTACCTATCTATTTTTTTTATAAAATTGGTTTTAAAATAGGTTTATATATGTATATCATATAAAAAAATCGTGTAGATTTCTGTCGATATAGTTCCCCTTTTCATATGCCCTAATTTCTATAAAGCTTTCTTTAAAATTAACAAAAGAAATGTTGGCAATTTAAAAAAAAATCTCTAACAAAGTTGTAATAACATTTTTTTCAATGCTAAAAACTATAATAAGACTCAAAAAATATGAAGGGCAGAACAAAAAGCCTAAATTATTGTTTTGCCTATTTAAAAGAAGAGCATGCTTATATAGGTCTGAAGGGCTGAAGATTACGAGGGAAGTACCTTGAATACTTCCTCTATTATACCTTATGAAAGAAGAGATGCTCTTTTTATTTTTGCTTAAGATTTCTTTGCATTTATCATTCATGATTTTTTTTTTCAGAGAACAAAAAATATACCAAGATTATTGTCTGTCCCTTTTTTTTGTATAAATCATATGAGTCCTTCAGTAGAGATAGGAGGTTACTTTACTTCCTAACCTATTCATAACCTAAAACCCTTTCAAACAAGTATCTCTTTCTCTCTCCTCGACGGAAAACCAACTGAAAATTTGATGTGAAGAGGAGGGAAAATCCCAAAACAAGGCCTACAGTGAAAAGATAAAGAAAAATCAAGTACGCGCGTATACAAACAAAAAACTGTTTTTTCAGCACCCCAAGTACACGCTTTATTTTAGATTTTAATATAGATTTTCTCTATTCCAGATGCCTTATGCAAAATTTAAATCGTGAATACGACTCACATAATTGACGTTAGTACTACATGCTAGCGTCATATTGATGATTTTCTTAAGAGATATGCATATTAAGTCAGTAGTATTAACAGATTTTGTGGAATTCTTAGTAAAACAACTTAAAGAGATAAAAAAAACAATTTGTCAGCTAATTGTCAGGAGTTGTACTTAATTGGACACAACAAATTGAGTATTTAAGCTTGTAGCACCACATTAAAACTTTTGAATCGTACTGTTGTGCCGACTTGACGGCACTACCCCCCAAAAACTCTGAAAAAAAAAAAATCTTGAAAACGGTTCCGACGATTTTTATAAAAAAAATTCTAAAATGTAGTCCATTTAAATACGAATCTAATGATATATGCCGTTTTCAGGGGAAAAATCTAGTTCCTGAGAAAATAACTTAAAACGCGGACGGAAAGACTACGGGTTTGGACTATGGGAGTGGGAAAGTTATTTTTTATGATAAATTTTGATGAAATGATCAATAATAATTAATTGTACATACGAAAACTAATATATGGAAAACACTGGGCTAACTAATAATGAACTCGTATATGAGAAAGTTTGAGCTGTTTCGGACCGATTTTTTTTTTTACCGTAAGGAGCTTAACTTAATGTTAATACAATATTCTATAGCTGAAGATCGGGAAATAGTTACTAGCCGGAAAACTAATGGTCACTGCAATTCCTCAGACAAAATAATTATATTCCCCGCAAGTCTATGGTAAATAGGCTATGAGAAAGGACATCTTGGTTACAGAAACTGGTCTATGAAAAAAATTCTACTAGTATGGGCACTTTCTAATATTTTTTGTTTTTTTGTTATGGAAGAGCAACTGGTTGTTTGATATCTTCATCTGAGACTGTATACATGGAGCTGGGTTACATCTATAACAATTGCGCCATAGTCTTCTGAAACCTTGGCCTCTATTTGAAAAGGAAGATTTGCTGTGAGTAATCCGACACCAAGATGCCGAGGGATGTCACAGCGGACACTCCAGGCTAGACAAGAATGGTGTCTGTTGCAACAGAAGAAGTCTCTAACAACACAAATAAGAGATTAGGAAGGGTCAAATAGGAGACACCCTTTCTTCCTGACACGGTTGCGTGACGTCACACTAAACAGCTGACATCCCATCTGCTCCAGCTGCTTTGCCTTCACAACTTCATTTCATTCTTTACTCACACTTCTTTCGTGTCTTTTGTCAACTTCTTTTTCTATTTCCTGGTTGATTTTTTTATTTCGTAACACACGCCTCCGACGGGACGGAAGAAGCGACGCGGAGACAATTATGATGAACAAATATCAACTGAACCAGAAGCGAATTAAATTACATGGTTTATTTCCTCTCCATCATGCGTCATATTGAAATGAAAAGATCTCTAATTGTACAGTCTGGCATCAAGTCTCGTTTGAATAAATTCAACTTCCTTTCTTTTTTAAATTCGCATATTAAATACATTTGATATATGTATAACTGTTTGATTGTATAACTGTTTGATATATGTATTTCTTTCGATCAATGCTTCTCATCGACACCATACCCTTTTTGTGTTGAAGTGATTTACTATTTAATTGTAATTCAAATTAAAATTTATGACAGCTTTTTGTAAAAATTAATTAAAGAGATAACTCAATCCGTTTCAACCCTTATTTTGTTAAGTTACATGATCGAATCTTCTTTCTATCTTAAGGTGCGTCAAGGAAAACTAAAAATAATTTCATCCTATTATTGAATAGGGTTTCGAAACAATGAATTAGGGTTGGTATTTATGGGTTGTTAATAATATGCTGATGAGTATTTCACAAATAAGATACCAGATAATCACACTCAGTTCAATAATTATAATTAGTTAAAATCTTTTTTTGGTTATAAAAAGATCAAGTTAAACATCAAGAATAAGTTGGAGACCAAAGACCCAAGGTATCAAGTCATCTACGTTGTTATAATGCTAAAATAAAATTTTAGAATTTCCTCATCCTGCCCAATATGAAAGTAAAAAAAATATATATTATATAAACCAATTTTGGCGCTTTTTATGTTAAAAGGAAAATTAAATATGAAAACATCCAGTATTTTGCCAGTACCGCAGTATTATTTCGTGTTAACCGATATTTCATGTAAAGCGTTTTCGTGTTGAACGGTTTTTATTGTTAATTTAATTTATTCGTCTTGAAATTATCTATCCTTCATTCGTCTTCTTATTATCCTGCTATAGTTTATTTTAGATATCTAGACCTGGACCCCTTTTAATTCACATATTTTTAGACCCCCTGGTTAAATACTAGTATGGTTTTATTGGTTTTATTCCCCATGGCTCTGGAAATGGATACTGCAGTGCATCTTATAAAGCTCCAATTTAATCACGAAATCTCGGGGAATGCTATATTTAGAATTAACTATCTCAGGGGCGCATCCTCGAACAACTTAAGGAGGCGATAAAGATATTGAAATCGTCAGAGATACCCAAGTGAGAAGGTGATGAGTGATGAGAATTTTCCAGGAACGACTCCTGATGCGCATGCTTACCACTACTAATATCGATATAAAATACATTGGAGTATATACTATATAAAAATCTAGGTAAACAAAACAATATCTATTAGCTTATAGATTTATATATTTTTTTTTTACCGTTTTTATTTATTATCCTTAGAAATTGTAAAAAAAAAAAAAATAAGTAAAAAGAAGAAGAATACAAAATAAAGTATAATATACGAGATAAAAGCAATGATGTGTAAACAAGAGCTCTTCATTTCAAAAAATTCAATATCCGCAGCTTCAAAAAGAAGAGGAGGGAAAGAGGGAACGAATATATACATGCACAGGGAACACGGGTAATTTAGATTGTAAATTTTCCCCGATAAAGCTTGACTAAATTATTTTTTCTTCAGCAGAAAAGTATCTTATAAATATGTAGGAGTATAAAAAAGATCTGCTTCAGACTAGGTTGATATAATGGCAAAATTAAGNTTACCTTGATGTAGTTACCATGTTGAATGGTGAGTTCTATGTTTCTGATTAAATTTATTTGATCACAGAATATCCGCCTAAATTGAATCAGTTTGTATTTCATTCAATTATAATAATTCGATTTTATAACTGATTTGTTGTTATAGATTAAAAAAAGAAAGTTAAGGGAATGTAAAAAAAAGTATTAGACTTTAAGTTTTAAGTTGTTTTTTCTTTGGTTATTTTTCAAAAGATAGCGAATACAAAACAGGGCTCGGAAGATATGGTGACTTGAATATTAAACTGAGTTTACTTAGGACGGAATTTTACTTGAAGAGAAAATCTTTTTACGAAGCCTGAAATAAATAAAAGAGAGAAAAGAAAAGAAGCAACACCGATTATGTGTACATTATAAGTAGATTGATATGGCTACTTAGTTTCTATAATAATAAATTTAAAAAAAAAAAACTTTAGTAGAAATAAACAGAGATTCAACTTATTCTTTTAAACATTGTAGAAGTTTCGTTATAAAAAACATTTAAAAAAAAAAAAAAAAAGATTTTAAAGCCAAAAAGTGTAATCAACATTTATTTTCATAATGTTTCAAAATCATTGGCGTAGCTTTGCGAAATCCCTCTATCACCCGCAACTTTACTTGACTGACAAGACTTAATTTTTCTAGGAGAGCTATTATTTGGAAATAGGGAGTGTCCTAGGCCAATGATTAAATACATCTTACTCTTAATTTTATCAAAGACGCCTTAAATTAAGAATCACTTAAAACTAGAAAAGTTCATTTTAGAACAAGACATTATGTAACTAACTACTAACTCTATGTAGATACCTACAAGATATAGATAACGTTAAATGAATTACCAAAATTAAAGTTTTTTAAACTTATACATTATCTTAAGGAATCTAAATTGACCAAGATAAGATGTGATAGGAAAATTCTTAATACGAGAAAAGAGTGTATCCTTAGAAGACATTTTTCAATAGTTCAAGTAATTTATAAAAACCTTAAAAACTAAATAATATTTATAACATATTTTAAACTTACCTTTCACTGAAGAAGTTAAAACATGAAGCTTAGACGTAAAAATAATCTACGTGATCTAAATTCAATTACTCAATAGAAAACTGAACATCACGATAAAAAAATCTATGATGTGAAAAGAAGATTGAGAAGCTCTCTGCTTTAAAATAGACCGTAAAAGTTTAAAATTAAGATTGCTACAACATATAATAATTTATTATTAATGAAAAATAAACCATTATTTCACATGAAGAACCAATTTATATATGCCGGGCGCACATTGCGACGCAGTTTTTTTCAACCATAGAAATATACGAGCAGCAAGAGAATGGGATAAATTTGCCAATTCCCCCCTTCGACCTACGCCACTGGTTATTTAGATATATAATAATTTGAATTCTGAAGTCAAATCAACTTTATTTTTTACTTCGATTTATTGTTTAACCCCAAAAAAAGAAAGGAAGAAGAAGTAAAAACTAACATACTCATACTATAGGAGTCTTATATCGATCTCTGACATGAAGTAGACCATTTTCTTATTTCCTGTTACTAATGTAACTATTTCCGCATTTCGGCACTGATAATGGTGTTATGAAGGCTGAAAGCTGCTTTGGCTAATAAAAATTATTATTTATGACGAGGGACAATTTGATTATTTCTTAAGACGGCCTTTATAGACGCTCCCATATCTCTAATACATATTCCATACTATCGGTTGTATACAGGGTCTGAATGGTCACAGGATATAAATTTAATAGTGTCAAAAAACTCCTACGTACTTCTTTAGGAATCGTCTGCGGTATAGCCACTTTTTTGTTTTGTTATTTATTTTCTTCCGACTTCCTAATGAAACTGCGTTCGCAAATTGTGCAACTTCCTGACGCTTTCATTGGGCGAGTTGTCGAATTTGACAGCCAATTTTTACAGTGCACTTAGGTTTTTAATTAGGATTCGGTAATACTTGTTTATCTCATCCCACAGTCAGTGGCAGCGATTCCAAGGAAGGGAAATAGAGGGGCCCCCCTAAAAGTTTGCAGGGGGGTCCCTAATGTCTTACCACCGGCACTGTCCACAGTTCCGGAAACAGTTCTAAAAGAAGTCCCAATCTAAAATTAACAAAAACACATCACTTTTAATCCACGACTTTTTACCTCTCTGGAATTTTATTCTATTTAAACAATCTAGTGTCGGCAAATATTTCGGGCACATCTGGATACTAAATCCTTCTCTAAGAGAAAAACAGGCAGACAGACAGTGTAAACAGACTGTTTACACCGCATAAAGGCCCTGTCTCAGACGACCTCAGACATAAGCTGTGGAACTGTGGAATAATGTTAATGTGTCGGAGATTGCTCTCATCGATGTTTATACGAACCCTGACATAAACTCTCGCAATAAGTGTCGCAATTCAATCGCTCATGTATATCAACCTTAACAAGCAATTAGCTGATGTCTAAAGCAGAACTGAGCTTTTAATACCTTCGTATGTTAAGCAAGCAACAAGCTGATGTCTGATGAGACTTCTAACTAGGTATCTTCTTTGTTTAACAGCTGCGAGCTCCAATCCAGGGAAACATTCTTCTGCTATGCGCGGAAACAGGTACTAAGAAGGCTTCTTTTGTTTACTTAGTGCCCACGCCCAATATAAAAACGTATTATATTAAATAAACATTCTACTGTATAATGGATGATAAACTGATGTCCAGTGCGCCGTCAATTAGTCTTTTAACAGTTTACCTCTGACCCGAAACTAATACAGCCTCATTTATGCACTGTTGATATTGAAAGCTGAAAGGTTTTTCATGTGAAATAATGTTTTTTATTCCTTCAATCTTAATTTAAAATTTCGCATGCGAATCTATCGTCTCATATAAAGTAATGTTAGATGATATGGAAATGGAAAGGATTAGGTCTATTTATAGGAAAGTAAAAAGTAAATTTATAAGAAGAATTAATTTCAAATTTAAGGAAAAAAAAAAATTCTTTTTTTTTACACGTACGAACATAATTTCTACAAGAAGAATATGCAGATGAAAAAGTAATGTGCATTGTAGGAGCGATAGAATAAAAACAACAAATCTACAAGTGCAGTAGATAGAGAAATCTAACTTGGTTGGCTGATCAGGTATCTTGATTGGCGGTTGATCAGATGATTCCTCAGTTGGAGTAATTATAGATACTTGTTCAGCTGCTTGCTCTTGCGTTGGAACTTGATCAAGTGTTACGCCTAAACAAATAATACATTCATAAAATAAAACATGTGATAAAAGTAATTTAAGTTAACAAATTTTAACCAGCTTTATGATCTACAGTCTATAAAATCAAATTATTCAGATGGTTTCATGTAAGATTCATTATAATATTGGCATTTATACATAAAAATAGTTTAATTATTAAAAATAGTTTACTACTAGCAATTGCTATCCTTTAAATTGAACGAAATAATTCATAAAACAGAATAAAAATCTAGTGCCGAAACCCGGGATCGAACCAGGGACCTTTAGATCTTCAGTCTAACGCTCTCCCAACTGAGCTATTTCGGCTGGTTGAACTACGAGGTCCCCATTATTCATTTTGAACCAAGGACATATTCCACAAGTTAATAGTTTACATTTACTTTACTTATCATTATTTTTATTGAATCAATCTACACTTTGAATTTAAAAATACGCAATAAAACCATATGGCTACAGTAAAATTCAATAAATTAATTTGATTTATAACAAACAAAAATAGCTCCACACATTTAAAATAGGTAAGTAACAACCTTCATAGTAATAAAGGTTGTAACAACAGAAGACAAAAAAAAAATAAAATAAAATAAAAGGGGAAAAGAGGAATATCTGAGGAGAAAAATAAAATGGATAGGGGAGGATAGAAATTTTTATTTCATTTAGAATTTAGAGGACAAAATGTAAATTTAAATTATTAATTTTAATATACAAGTCTTACATCTAACAACCTTTATAAGATTTGAATAAATCAAGTCATTCTCTCAATTAGTATCGAAATTTACAATAATACAAAATACAGTAGATAAATATAACATGTTGGTACTTCAAATTTACAATTTAATTGAAATGTGTTTTGTAGTTTAGGCCCCACAAATCTGCCCATATGACAAAAAACAGACCGATCTTTTTAAAAACCACATTTATGGACTCCAAAAAAACCTACATGCGACCTTAAACCCAGCACTACTATCTCTCTATAATATGTAAAAGTTAAACTTCACAACGCTTTTGATTAGCTACACATGTCAGTCAGGGACAAATCTTGAAACCTAAATTTGACCCACTTTCCGACTACCTAGAAAGCTGAAACTTTCACAGATTATGTATTTCCGATGACAATAATCAGTCAATAGTTAATCCAAATTATTGGTATTAAGGGGCGTTTAGAAGGTTCAATTTCATTGCACCATATGATTGAACAGGACATACAGCGAGATATTGAGCGCTTCTATACTGCTTATACAAAAAGATCAAATTGAATCGCCAGTGGAAAAAAAAAACAGAAGACTAGCTAAAAACATAAACATTACCTATACAGCTGAAATCTTTGATTCCAATCAAAAAGTAAACTAGTTGTTTAGTTCAAATTGATATTTTCGTAGAGCCACCAATCATTTTCCTTAAAAAAAACATTGAACTATTTCAACTTCTTTTCCATTGGCAATGGCATTGAGCAATTTCACTGAGTCTGAGCGCACAGTAGTGCGCAAGGCCAATTCAGGAAAGCATGCATTGAGTATCTTTACTTGCAATTCACCCGGTTTTTCTCACCCTCATATCTCTGCTTCCTCTTTACAACATGGGAGAGTTTTAAAGTTTGCATTTTTGATACTCATTCATCATCAAGACTTTCAGAATAGCTAGAAATTTGAAATTCGGTACACTTGTGGATATAGCCGTGAAACAGACAGGAAAAATCCAAATTCAAAACGACAGACGCAATATTAAAGATGCTATTATGAATTAGCAGTAAATCGCATCGAAAAACTGATTTCACAACAGCTTTGACTTTTTTCGTACCTCCATTGGTTGCACCTTAGTTGGAGCCAGGTTCGATTAATAATTTTTAATTATTGGCTTTGATCTCTCATAGCATACTCTATTTTATTACATAACCTCACTTCACTCCTACTTTCATGAGCAAGACTTATATTTTCTTTTTATTGCTTAACACTTGGCCAGTTTCTGAATGAGGCATAAAATATCAGAATTATTAGTAATCTATAAGATAAAATAACTCTCTCAAATAAAGTATTTGGAAAATTGAGAGTGATGCTACATAAAATAGAGAGAAGCAAGTCACAATAAAGCATAAGCGTTCGAACAACTGGATAAGATCACAAACAATGATGGAGGATATAGGAAGAATAGTAAGTTTAAGGTAATGGAAATGGGTTGGACATATTGTAAGGAGTAATGATAACAGAGGGACCAAAAGAATAATGCAGTGGTATCCAAGGGACAGAAAGAGAGGAATGGGAAGACCCACTACCAGGTGGGATGAAGAAATGAGAAAAATATGAGGAGGGGGGAAACTTGGCTGATGGTTGCAATACACAGAGCGGAGTAGAAGCGAATGATCTAAAAAATATTGTGATATTTGGCTGTGGAAAAACTATTAAGATAAATGTATTTAAATTGTATCCAGTGTTTTCTCGTTAATAAGTAATAGAATTTTATTTTTTGCATGTAAATAAATTTTAGTGAGTAGCATGTTACTTACATATTCCATTTATTTGTTTTGCTATTTCTAATCAATTTTTATATTTGCTGTATAATTCCTTATTATATTGTTTTTGTGTTTATTTATTCATTATTTCTTGATTGATAATAATATCTAAGCATGTATATAAGAAAATGTAATACGATAATAATTTAAATTGCTCGCCTTAAGCTAAATGTAAACTAATAATAATAAACACCTAAAAATTAAAATAATAATGATAAAATAACAACAATAATAATTATAAATATCACTTGTACACTCCAAATGAGTTACCACAGCGTTGTGCTGATTTGATCGTGTAAATACATATAGTATTAGTTTTATTAATGTAATTTTTACAGATGTAAGATCAATAAATGGCTAATTTATTTATTTATTTACTTACATATTAGTTAAATGGGTAAAAGGAACACAGAAGAAAAGGAAAAAGTTTAGGGCCCCACCCAAAAAAGTCATCCCATCAAAGTAGTGATATCTACATTGTGACCAAGTTTGTTAAATGCCTCATTCAGAAACTGGCCAAGTGTGCCTCATTCAGAATCTGGCCAAGTGTGCCTCATTCAGAATCTGGCCAAGTGTGCCTCATTCAGAATCTGGCCAAGTGTGCCTCCAGAATCTGGCCAAGTGTGCCTCATTCAGAATCTGGCCAAGTGTGCCTCATTCAGAATCTGGCCAAGTGTGCCTCATTCAGAATCTGGCCAAGTGATAAGCAATGAAAAGAAAAGATCAGTCTTGCTCATGAACCTCTGATGGAGCAATGTAAATATTCTTGGCCGGGGATGATGTTGATTTAGATGTCGCCAGCGTTATTCAGCAGCTGCTGCTAAAGCACTTCCATTACATAGGCCATACATAAAATGCATGTCAGTGTATTCTATCAAAGAATATTGAAAAGGCATTTTTATAACAAAAATAAATTAATAAATAATAATAGCATGCTTTATAAAAGTGATTTGTTATAATTATTTTTTATAAAATGTAATAATATAATAAAAACATTTGTTTGGTGTGAAGCAATCTTCAGCAAGTGGCAATGAGAATGCTCTAACATAATAATTGTATTTCTCAATCTTAACAGAAGAAACAATACATTATCAATATTCTTCTGTGTTTATAATCATACAGAGTTATATGCATACTGTTTATCTGATTTTATACATGTTCTGATTATTATCAAGTAAATGTTTTACTCCCCTTAATAATCTAAGAAAAACCCATTGCGAAGATATTATTTTTTAAATTAAAATTAAAAAAAAAATCATTCATGTTGATTATTTAGACATTCAAAAATTTAAAAATTGAAAAGACCCATGAAAAAAATCATTAAATATATCATCTAGAACAGGGGTACTCACTACGCGGCCCGAGGTACAATATAGTGTGGCCCTCGCCCGTACGTAAAACTCGCGAATTTTTCCCATTATCTTTCGTTGCTAGAAATGACGATAAATAAATTGTTCAAAACTAATCCTGATCATCATCCTGATATTTGCTTGAACCTACACAAGTGAATCAACTTTTAGTTGAATCAATTCCATTAAGAACAAAAATAGGTCCCGCCTAACACATGAAATCAGCACCTGCTAAGAACAGCAGTGTCCAAAGAATCAGCCAGACATTTATCATGGCCACCCAAAGGCTAGGTGCGCACTGGAGACCAGCGTGTGCTTAGCCTAAGAAAACATGTTTTTATTGTTTTTCATAACTATTGATTGAATGACATAGATTATTATAGATTTTAAGTAATATTCCATAATGGCTGTTTCCTGATCTATTTAATCTACAATGATTA
>KZ651625.1:52951-70794 GCA_001010745.2 Gerris buenoi
GTGGAGGTAGTTTTGGGGTTATAAAAAGGGAAAATCGGTGTTGCCATGTTATATTTTTTTCATGGAACAGGGGTAGAGTAGAGCATTTTTTTCTGAAGTTACATTCAACATGGGGGACCAATAAAATCGTTTCCCTCAAAATTTTCCCGCCTTTTGATTGTGCCAACTCTAATCTTATAGACTGTAGATCCTTTTAAAATTTAGTATATCCAGCATTAAACTATTTAAAATTCTATTGGCCTTAGCAATTAAAATAAGTGTAATTTTCCATTTTGATCATTGTGTAAAGTGTGATTATCTTTGTTTAATTTTAATGTAATATGAATCCTGCTTAATAATTTTATTGTTGGATGAATTCACTGTTACACTAGGCTCCTTTTTTCTTAAAAGTAACACTTCTTGATCGATCAAGCCATTATAAATTAATTTTACTCTTAAGTTAAATTTGCTGCTTTAATATTATTTACTTGATAATGATGCTTGTGTTTCAGGGTGGGTTAAAGGAGATTATAGAAAGAGATTCATTTTACGCTGAAGAAATAGACATATTCCGCGCCGTTATGATGTGGGTTCGTGCCAACACAGCTGACTTGAAATCACCAGAAGTGACCGATGTACTCTCTGCTGTCAGGTTTCCCCTCATGTCGTCTAATGAGCTATTTTCCGAGGTCAGACCTACCGGTTGTGTCTCTTCCGAAACTATATTGGATGCCCTACAACTTCAGACCATATCAAGAGACTCCTGTCTTCCGTATAGAGGTGTCCTCAGTAAGTATTTACTTCCTGCCATTACAGTATAAAGGTGTTAGTCTCATGTTGAGAATTGTCCTCCTCCAATTTATCTTAAGAATAACTGGAATTAAGTTATTTTGCTTTAGTGCACGCAACATTTTTCTATAGATAGCTTGTTTCTGTGTTTTGGCTGTATGTTACCTTACAAGTTATTTTTACTCCCATAATAGTGCTGCTCCCATAATAGGATTTAGGGCCCTTAAAAAATCATATGAGAAGCAGGAAAGGTGACAGTTGACTTGTTTGTTTGTCTAGTTGTATCTACTGATATGGTGCTGGATATTCAAGCTCTCTCAGCCTTCCCCTCGGATTGTCCCCTCTTGTCAAGTTGGTTTTATTCTGTTACAAATTTTAAAGTAATTACTAATATGATTATTATCTTTCTCTGTTTGTTACTTGCTCAGCTTGTTAAACAACCTCACTCCCCCTTACTTTGCAGGATATAACACTCAATAGTTTCAGCATTGGGGAGCTAGCCAGACTAAAACCTAAGTGGGTACTTGGTTAGCTACCAGAGTAATAAGACACCTGGGGTATCATTATTCTAAGACAATTGTTAGAATCAACTTTAAATTATGGTTAGAAAAAAAATTAAAATAATTTGTAGATGATTATATTTGTATTTTTTTTGTTACTGATTTCAATTTGATGTGTTACAGAGCTCAATGAGAATGTAGCGAATCCACAGTTAGGTGCTCAGGTTTTGCAAGGGGAAATTAGATCTGCTCTTCTTGACGGCAACAGCTTTAACTACGACATGGAGAAAGGCTACACAAGGCATATTATCAATGAAGTCGGTGACCATGGGATTCTTATAAAACTAGGAACTCCTGCCATTCTCAACCATATCAGGATGCTTCTTTGGGATAAAGACCTCAGGTATACCCAAGTTTTGACAGCTTTAATTAAATATATGTCAATAATTGGAACTAAAATTTATTGTTTGATAAAATTGACGTAAGAGAATTATGAAAATATTTTCTTTGCAGACACAATTTTAGTGCAAGCTCACTAAAGGGGGAAAAATCTGAATTTTAATCATGTTAGTTTATTCCTGAAAACACCGAATTATTAGAACCACTAATACCACTACTTAGAACTAGTACAGTAGTGTCCCGCTAATCCGAACCCCGAAAATCCGCCTAATCCGAACAGGGTTTTGCACTAAATGATGCGTCACCATTCATGAGGTTGTTTAATTGAAGAGCTTTTTCTTGGATTAGAGGGCCAGTGATAAGGATTCCTTTCAGTCTTTCTTGAGAAAACCTTAGGAAAAGTGCTTTGTCTAATTTATCGTAAGATGAAACATTCGTCTTACTACGTTTTCCAATGGTCTTTTCACTTGAGGTAGTGCAAAACATCTCAATCTTACTTCTATTTTTTTCCAATCAGAAATTGTAGCTTTTCCTACGTTAATTTACAAAAATCCACCTAATCCGAATTTTCGCTAATCCGAATTGGGTTCGGTCCCAATTAGTTTGGAATAGCGGGACTCTACTGTACTTAGAACCACTAATACTATTACCATAAGTTTTAAAACTTTGACCTTGTTAATTATTTAATTTAACTATATCAGATTACTAATATAATACAATATAATAATAATAATATAATTAGATAATAAGATTTTGTCCAACATTTCTATTTGTATTCAAGCAATACTTTGGGTTATGAAAGAACTACTGTAGTAGAACCTCACTTCAACATAATAATAGGAGCTAAAGATTGTTTATTATAATAAAAGTTCAGTATATAACAAATATATTTTTAATAATAATACAAAAGGGAGTACATCTATGAAAGTACAGTAGTTATTTTTAAAAAAGAAAATCTTACAACAAATAAAATATAGTCTTAAATATAGTTAAAAGTTGAAAAATTTGTACAAAACAGAACCGGATGTAGGGTCTTGGGTAGGATGGTAATTTTTTGAATTTAATAGAAAGACTTGTCAGGTGATTACAATGGCAATTCGTACAGAAAAAAATACTTATTTTATTATGTGTATTATACTTTTTTTTGTAGTAAGATAAGTCCATTATAGTAAGGTCCGTTATTGTGACATTCTACTGTAATTTGACTTTGGAGGCACCAATGAGTGCTTGAGTTTTAGGCATCGTCATAAGTGCAACTAATAAATTTAAAAACACTGATCATTATTACTGCCCTCTTAGTACTATTGAGCAGATTGATATTCATAGGTAGGCAGTGTACTTTTTTGATTAGATGATGTTCTTACTACTTTGAACTCCTGAAAACTGACTTTACATATTACTCAGAATACTTATAGCTGTTCTGGAAATAATATATTTACCCTATATAAGTATAACCACACCCCTGAAGATGCTTCCAGGAGTGGAAGCAAAACGTCGGACTTCTTCCCCTTCGTGACGCGGATTTCACCGGAAAACAAAGCTGTTTATATAATTATAAGTTCTTCTTGACTCACCTCTTTTTTGAAGTCAACAGAACAATGAGACGATTGTGTAATTTAAAATATGTTTTTGAACTTGTTTAAAAATGTCGGGAATTTTTTAAAATTACTCCTCATTAATATTTACAATCGGTTGTATTTGCAGGTCTTATAGTTACTACATTGAGGTAAGCATGAATCAGAAGGACTGGGTGAGAGTAGTTGATTACAGTAATTATCACTGTCGCTCATGGCAGAAGCTTTACTTTGAAGCTAGGGTTGTCAAATATATCAGGGTCGTCGGTACATATAACACTGTCAACAAAGTGTTCCATGCTGTTTCCTTTGAAATCATGTACCAAACAGATCCCTACAGCTTCAAAGATTCTATTATAGGTTAGTAATTTTATTTTTTTATTTTATCTTCAATTTATAATTTAATCTGAAAAAAATAATATGTATTATTTAAAACCCAGGTAAAAAATAAAAATAAAATGGTGGCCAGTTTCTATCACCTCCTCTGCGAGTGCTATTTTTTTTTGTCCTGTAACCTTACTGTTTCTCCATGTTGTTGTCTTCTATCTACCTGTATAATAATCAGAGATCTTATCATGAATTCCTCTAGAATAAACGAGTATTATAGAAAGATTTAAGGCACCTTTTCTTGAATCATAGTTGATACCAACATTGTGGGTCAAAGTTGGCTGTATTTAAATAGTATGGTGTAATTCTAGGTACTTTTCCTAAATTTGTATAACCTTTATTCTTACCCTTTTTAATTTTCATTCTTTCAACGGCTTTACAGCATCATAAACTTCTCAACATTGGTTTTCCACTTTTTTCTTCATAAATAGAATCAACATGTTGAAAAAGTACAGTAATACCCTGGAATTATAAGTAATAAGTGGGACAGCGAAGTAAGCTGTAATGTTTCACTTACTAAATATCATCATTTTAGTGATGGTTGTAGAAACTATTCATATAGACCAGGGGTTCCCAAACTTTTTTGGTGGCGTACCACTAAATATGTCTTGACTTTTTCATGTACCATTGATGTTTATACAGGAACAACCAGGGCGTTTTTACGGAAGAAAGGGGGTCCGGGGCCTACCCCATAAAATGTTTGAGTTTAAAAATTCAAAAACGTTGGGCTATGCATTAATACAAACATCGGTCCGAGATAACTCAGACAAACTTTCTCATATAAGAGCTTATAATCACTTAGCCCACTGCTTTCCATTTATAAGTTTTCATAAGTACATTTAATAATTATTGAACATTTCATTATAATGTATCATAAAAATGACTTCTCTTGGGCATGGAATATTAGAATTTTTTTTAATCAAAATCACGTTTTTTCAGAGTTTTTGGGGGGCAGCGCCCCCAAATTAAGAGGTACAATTAAGTTATCGATTTCGCCTCGGGTTATGATTTTTCTGAACATGTATGCCAAATTTCATCAAAATCAGTCCAGTTTAGGCTTGAGGTGTCTGCACAGACGACAGACATCTTTTAGAAACCACTTTTTTGGACTCAGGGAACCTCAAAACGTATAAATCCATCAAAATAAAATTTTTGCGCTATCACAATACTTTCTCTTTATATGAGAAAGTAAAAAGGGTAGGCATATCACATTATTTTTACTGCAATATAACTTTTTTAAATATAAGTTGTACCAGACCAGGGGACTATCATTATTGCTTTCGAGCTTACCAAAGGTAACAAAAAATATGTGATCGTCCTGACGAACGAAAACAATTTGGTTAGGGAGGTTAATGGGATAAATGTGCTTGCAACAATTGGCTCAAACTAACAATGTCTGCTTTGATGGGGCTGAGTTTTAAATGCAAATCATCCTCAATACAGCACAGTCTGTTTTTATACTTGCTCTTAAGGTATATTAGGGATGAATTCACTCCTAAGAACCGCAAATATTTATGTGGCCACTGGATGCGATCCCGCGTACCACAGTTTGGGAACCGCTGATATAGAGCAATAAGAGTTTGATATTGTTATAATTAACTGTTATAGACTTATAGGTGCTTGAAAATAACTCAAAGTAGAGTCAAAATATAGCAAAAATTACATAGGACAGTTTGTTTATGTTACATCCCTACAGACTTACAATCAACTAAAATATTAAATTATTGTGCCACCATTAATCTAAAATCTACAATAAAGTCTATTTATTATTTCTGTAAATAAACATTTAATATTTTGTTTATATGTTGCAGTTCCTAAACACAATGTAGCAACAACACATGAAAGTGCCATGGTTATAGAGGGTGTGAGCAGAAGCAGGAATGCCTTGTTAGATGGAAATACTAAGTTCTATGACTGGGACTCAGGCTACACTTGTCATCAGCTTGGCTCTGGCAGTATACTGGTACAACTTGGTCAGCCCTACTACATAGATTCCATGAGGTACTCTTTTTCTCTAAAATTTTGTGTATGAAATGTGGCATGGAGAGACAATTTTTTTCTTAAATCAATAAAAGGTTTGTTCCAACCACACTTCAAACTAGTTTGAAACTGTCTGACGCATGCGCATCGGACCAAACTTGAACGCCTGTTGCTAATGTGCATGTGCCAGACAGTTTCAAACTAGTTTGAAACTGTCCGACGCATGCGCATCGGACCAAGGTTGAGCCTCTTAGTACTATTGAGCAGATTGATATTCATAGGTAGGCAGAGAACTTTTTTTTATTAGATTTGTTCTTACAACTTTAAAGTCCTGAGACTTTTCATATTACTCAGAATACTTAAAGCTGTTCTGAAAAAAATATATTAACCTATATGAGTATAACCACACCCCTGAAGATACTTCCAGCAGTGCAAGCGAAAAGTCGGACTTCTTTCCTTTCATAACGCGGATTTCACCGGAAAACAAAGCTGTTAATATAGTTATAAGTTCTTTTTGTCTCACCACTTTTTGAAGTCAAAGAACAATGAGACGATTGTGTAATTTAAAATATGTTTTTGAACTTCTTTAAAAATGTCGGGAATTTTTTAAAATTACTCCTCATTAATATTTACAATCGGTTGTATTTGCAGGTCTTATAGTTACTACATTGAGGTAAGCATGAATCAGAAGGACTGGGTGAGAGTAGTTGATTACAGTAATTATCACTGTCGCTCATGGCAGAAGCTTTACTTTGAAGCTAGGGTTGTCAAATATATCAGGGTCGTCGGTACATATAACACTGTCAACAAAGTGTTCCATGCTGTTTCCTTCGAAATCATGTACCAAACAGATCCCTACAGCTTCAAAGATTCTATTATAGGTTAGTAATTTTATTTTTTTATTTTATCTTCAATTTNTCTATCTAGATCAGGGAAATGAGTGAGCTAGGGTGTCTTGAAAATAGGTTATTACAAGATAAAACAGGCCATACAAAAAAGTTTAAGGTGGTCTAGAACTGAATTGGTTACCAAGATTAAATGAAAAAAAGAAACTCTTAGCCATAGGTTCCTCACCTCAGGCTAATTGCCCAAAGTTTAGGCCACAAGTCCCCAAGTTATCAGTTATTGGCCAGAGACTCTGGCCCAACAAGAACAGATTTCAGAGAGTGGGTAAGGTGCTTGACCCTAGACCCCTTCCCAAGGCTGATTGCCCTAGGCCGCTGGCCCCAGGTTTAGGTGACAAGCCCTGGGCCCTATGCCTCAGGGTAGGGGTTGGTCATTGCAAAAGCATATTCTCTGCTAAAACTACTTCCTTGAACAACTACTTACTTCTTACTTACTTTCCGAGGGGGTACAACGAGTAGGAGAAGACTCCAATTAGTGGAAGGGTAGGAGTGACTAAATATCGATTTTTCACCAAAACAAATTTATAATAATTTGATGAGTTTATGATAGTTTTTAATGAAATTTTTTGTTCTTAAACTTACTTTATTGTTGTAATTTGTTTTCTTTGTTAATAGGTTGTTGCTGTGGGACTGTGACGACAGAAGCTACTGTTACTATGTCGAGGTATCAGTAAATATGACAGATTGGGAAGTAGTGTGTGACAAATCTCATCAGTACTGTCGCTCATGGCAATATATCACCTTTCCAATGAGGCCTGTAGTTCACATCAGGATAGTTGGAACGCACAATACTGCTAATGAGGTATGTAACATTAATACACTTAAAATTTAAAGATATCTTATTTGAGTTAAAAAAAAAACCAAGTAGAATGAGGTAAGTAGATGTAGAACTGTAAAAATGTTTTTTTTTTGCTTTTCAATCTTTGGTGTTTAAATTGAGCAACGATTTGGGTTCAGCTCCATCCAGCATTGCTTAAAGAAATGGGGAGCTGCTCGAAAGAGTTTGCACTCACTGATTATTACTGTCAGTTTCATAAAAAAAAAAATCAAGATATGAGACCTGTACTACATTCACACATCGTTTTGAAAGGGTTTCAGATCAGACAACAAAAAATTTTAATTTTTTTTTCTCAATATCTCGTAACAGTGACGTCACGAGTAAATAGTATATTATGTTACTAGAATGTGAAGTGAGTTTTTTTATTTACTGTCGAGCGAAACGAGACAGGAAATATTGCCAAGGTAAAGAAAAAACACTTCACAGTCGTATAGCACATGCTATTTTTTTCCGAGGTGGCAGACAATGAAAAAACTAAATATAATTATTACAATAATAATAAATATTAGTTCAAACTTATGAGGTTACACTATAAGGAAAGATAAATAAAACGCATTGACATCTAGCAGAATTCAATCATACTAAGAAGCCTTTTGACTAAGATTGCAGCGCTACTACGGAAGTTTTGATAACTGCTGACAGTACAGAAAAAATTTATTCCGTCCTAGGACGTAAAAAAATTTTTCTTTGCTGCCAGGAGTAATGAAAAGATTTTTTAAGTCCACGTAATGAAAAAATTGATTTTAGCTTTGTTTTTTCGGCTCTAAAGTTACTATTTCACAGCCTACCACGGAAAAACCTTCTTTCTTGTTACCTAATATGTCCGCAAATGTTTACATTTTAGATACATGTTACTAAAAGTTTTTACAGGTTCTTTATAGTTCTAACTTTTGTTTAAAAATGTTTTTGCAGCAAAAAAAAAAAAAAAAAAAAATCGGGTACCTTGGAACTTTTCCTTACTTCAGAGGCCACTAAAGTGGCCTCTCCTGCTCTGAAGCAGCAGGAGGAAGCAGCATTGGACGTGGTCAGTACTTGGATGGGTGTCTGTTCTGAACTAACTGATTTATTAAAATTCTTTAAAAAAAAAACCTTATTTTTAATACCTATATTTTATTTAATTATTTGAAGTTTGGCGGTAATTTGAAAGATGTAAACAAACTTTGACGTCATTAAAATGATTGCACTAATAAATAATTATATTTGCTTATGACTTTTAAACTAATTAATGGAATTTCATCGGGTTTTTTTAATATTTGTTCCTTAATTTTTTTCCGGTTCCAACAATATGCTATATGTCAAAAACCTATTTATACTTCCGGTATTATTCACTGTCAAAGTTTAAAAATTCAAAAATTGATAACTTCAAAATGGTGGCCAATATCAAGATGAAATTAGATGGGCATGTTTGTCGTACAGAGTGATACATTCGTGCCAAATTTCAACTCGATCAGGACCATTTTTGATTTATTAAGATTTTTTAAATTTTTGCTGACTCAGCAAACTGGGTTCAAGATAGCGGAAAAAGTTGATTTTCCGGGTGGCACCACTACAGGTAAGGACTGAGTTTTCTCCCAACTTTCGACTCTCTAGGTTAAATACCTTGAGCACTACGATGATAACACACACACATACATACAGACGTCATGCTGAAAACCACTCAGGGGGTCTTAAAAACACGCAAAACGGATAATTCCGTTGAAATCTCAAAAAAAAAAAAAAAAAATTGGTGAAAACAATACTTTTCCTACTATAGGTAGTGAGGAAAAGTAAAAAAGAAACAGAAGCTCATAAAAACAAAGAACTTAAAAAAGTGGAATAGAGTAAAATAGCCTGATATCTCGATCTCCTCCATTATCTGTTCATACAAGTGTTTTTAATTCGATTCCCCAATTCCAATCATGTATTTTTGGTGGAGGGGATTTAAACCGTTACAATCTGTCGTTTTCCTTTCATACAGCGTTTTGAACTAGTGATGGTTTACCTACTAACATTTCACAGTTTTGGATTGCCTTCTTCATTTAGAATCTATTTATGTGTGAATCATGTATTTATTAATTGTAGGTGTTCCACTGTGTTCACTTTGAGTGTCCAGCCCAGACAGATGAGCCATCATTACGAGGGGATATGGCCAAGCTGAGTCTATCTCCCTCCCCAAGTACCTCCAGACTCCCTGCTATTGCTGAAAGCTCGGAAATATTGGAGACAAAACGTGATAACAACACAGTTAGCAATAACAACAATAATAACAATAATGTCGTAAGTTTTCATTTATTATCAATGTTTAATGTTTTTTGGTTTTTTTTACAATTAAACAGTGATTCTACACAATTCATTGATATTAATTGTATCTTACTTCTTGTATCAGAGGTGTCAAGAATCAAATAATTACAATGTTCAAATAGCCTTGTTATGTAGATCTGACAATTTTCAGACTACTACATCAGTAACAGATTCAGGGCTCCTCTAGCTGGGTTTTGATCTAAAGAACCCATTAGGATTTGCTCTAGGGCAGGGTTTAGCAATATTTTTTCTCTCACAGACCATAATCATAATTTAGTAGTCCAAACCAGTTTATGTAATGAACTAACCCAAATAAATCTTGTACTAAAGGTTATTTCAAATTAATCGTCAACATTTTTTATAATAATCCTCTATATTACTCACACTAAGGTAAAAGTATTAGTAATATGCTGCTGTCTAGTTACAAGTATAAAAGAAATGAGATACTGTGAATCAAAATTTCATATTTGATGCATCAAAAACTTAATTACACAAAATCAGGATTTACAGTCATATTATCTAAAGTTTTGACTTTTGACAGCGGGGGGAAAATCCATGGGGAGCCAATGAGAAGTCAGGATTTTGAATTCTAGAAGGTCGGGCCAACTAGGCAAACAAAAATGTCACCGGTCTATTCCTCCTACAGGCCTAGTGGCTTTAATTTTTTCATCATTTAGGTTGGCCAATCTGAGTGTCTAAAGTCAAAAAATTTAGATAATCTAACTGTCGGAGAACATGTTTTTAAATTGTTTTTGCTGAAAGCAAAGCTATAGAGTGAGAAGAATAAGATTCCAAGTGGTTTTGATGTCAAAGGAATAATAAAAATAAAAGCCTCTCCACAAAATAAGTGTTCAATCCTCAAAACTTTCCTCCGCCTCTCGGTCATCTTCAGTGCCTACTATGAGAGCATAAATCAGATTATGAATAGAGAAGTTAATGACTAACACGAGATTAACAAGTGCTTTTAAGTCATCATTGAAACCTCTAATTTTTTTAAAAAAGAATTTAATTTTGAATGTTTCTTGTATTTTGAAGTCACATTTAAAGCAAATCTTAGGACACCTTCACATGGGGCTACTTTAAACGCTGGTAGCCTATGGGGAAGCCAACATGGTCCTTATCATTGGTCCTTAACATTATCTTTCACATTTTATTGGACCAGTCTAATGACCAGCCATTGTAGAAACAGTGGGAGGGATTGTAGAGAGTATCATGGTCGTGACACCAAGCTTCATGAATTCACCCATTTAACTCTATGTACTAGCTAGAGTGGCCGGCAAGGTGGCTAGACACAGGTTTCTAGAGTGAACTGGCTCTTAGACACCTAATAAAAAAATAGAATGAAAACTCTTTACATCTTGTTTTAGCAAAATGAAGAAGAGCAGCACAACCCAGAACTAGAGCTGATGCTTGCACAACCTACCTACAAGCCGTCAGACTTCTCTTTCTCACCTGATGAGAAGCCACCTTCCGATGAGTAACACAGGCAGTCTGTCTCCACAACTTCTTCATCAGCTACCACCAACGCACTGCAGGCCTCCTGTCTTCTCATATGTTTCATATGCTTTATGACAAATTTAATTGTATATATTATACTGAGAAATCAACTAACTTAGTGAGTTACCAAAATCTTATTAAATATCATAATATTTACTTGTTTGTTTTTCTCTTTTTATTTTATAAGTTAAATTATTATCGACATAAAATCTCACACTGGGTATCAGGTGATCATAGTAGATGTCTTATTGATTTAAAAAAAAAACCTTATTTATTATTATTTTAATGTTTTTAGAATTATAAAAAGTACATATTAGCATTGTATATTATTTAATTATGTTGATAATGATAACACAATTTTTTTTGTTCTTTGTTATTAGTTTAGTATTAATGTATTGATTTATTATTTTTTTGATTGATTTAGTGATATAAATATTTAGGTGACAGTTCCTGCAATAATTATTATTTAACAACAAGAAACATAAACTAATTATAACTAGTTTGAATTTTAATTATTATTGGTCAGTGAGTTTTTTGAAGTATCTGCTGCTATAGTTGTATATTTAATGTGTGGGAATAGCCGAGGGAAAAATTCAATGAAAAAAAAAAAAAGATTGAGATACCCTTACTTCAGCTTCACTTATTAAACAATAATGCAATATATTTAACAAATGGATGCAGGTATCCCATTATGCAATAGGAAGGTTCAGTTACTTATGGTGACAAAGACATTTACAAATTAAAATAATCTGCAGCTTAGCCTTCCTGAACTTTTGTCTTCTCAACCAATTAATATTAAAATTAATAAAATAAACAATTAACCAATTAAAATGAATAAAATAAACTTTTTCAATCATGAAGTAATTAAAGAAGGCATTTGAAGCAGCTAAGAGGGGTGGGTATAAACACTCATATTTTAAGCATAGATGCTATTAGGGAGGGGGGGGGTCTGCTTTATTAGAGTTCAAGAGGATAGAGTTAATCTTAATTGAATTCCTCTATATTTTCACATTTATCTCTAAGCTTTAACTTTAATTACTTCTTTATCAGATAATTCTTGCTGTATTTCTTCATCAGTGCATATTCTTAGGCCACTGCATGTGATCACATCTTAAGAGTGATTTAGTCTTTCGTTTGGTGGGACGTGTACCTGTGTGGCCAGAATTATAAAAACTTTTTTGATATTTTCTTCTTGAGGTTTGTCCTTAATCTCTATTTTGGTTGTATTTTTACCAATTAATTTCATCTCAGCAAGTTTGCCAATTTTTTCAGAAAGAAGATATTGTTTCTTAGCCATTTTCTATACATTTTATTATAATATTGGGCTTGGTACCTCATTTAGTATTCAGGCTCTATTGGTCTAATTCCTTTAGGCTCTACCGCTCTTTGAGGTTAGAAAAATCATTAAAATGAAAATTTTATTGGTTCTAAGCAAGATATCAAAAATCTAATCACAGGCTTCATTCCTAATTTTAATTCTGCACAATTTGAGCCCTATTTCAACTTCCTATGATAAATAGTACAGGCGCCATTTTAATACAACGATAAACTCGTATTAAAATGGCGCCTGTACTATTTATCATAGGAAGTTAAAATAGGGCTCAAATTGTGCAGAATTAAAATTAGGAATGAAGCCTGTGATTAGATTTTTGATATCTTGCTTAGAACCAATAAAATTTTCATTTTAATGATTTTTCTAACCTCAAAGAGCGGTAGAGCCTTAATCCNATGCCTAGTTCCAGACCCCCACCAGATAAAGTTAGCCTATCAAAATAGTGGTATCTACTTTGTGGCCTTTTCTTCAGTCCATAACTTCACTTTACTCTTACTTCCGTGGGCAAGACTACTCTCTTTTATTTTTATTGCTCAAAACTTGGCCTGTTTTTGAATGATAAAAGCCTGACTTTTTGGGAGGAGGGCCTTGATTTTTTTATTTTGTTCTGAGTAATCTCCTTCTTCTTACCTACGTAACTTCTATGTGACTACTCATGATACTGATATTTTATGCCTCATTCAGAAAAGGGCCAAGTGTTGAGCAATAAAAATAAAAGAGTAGTACTTTGATAGGCTGACTTTTGTTTTCAAAAATTAATAGAAATAAAAAGACTCAATTAGAGAATAAAATAGATTTTTTTATTTTCAAATTTTCTTAAAAAGGTAAGGTCAACAGAACTTAAGAACCATTTTCCGGGAAAACTGTAAGTATAGGAGAAATTTGGACCACAGTATTGGATACAGCACACAAAAATACTTCAGAAAATTATATTTTTATTCATGTGCTTTTTTGCAGTTTGAGTTATTATTATTCTACAAATTGGTACAAAAGTACATTTACCAAATTTTTCAAAAATAAACAAATGAAACAGCCTTAAAGTAAAAATTGAGGCCTTTCAAATGATATACAACACTATAAAACAAAATTAAATGTTGTTATGTGACACTGTACTCGGGATAAAGTATACTCGCATGTTCTCAGCAAATATGACAAATTTATAAAAGCTAAATACACAAGTACTACAAGTGTGCCAAATTTCAAGTTTCTAGCTATTCTGGTAGTCTTATAATTTTGATGGTGAGTGAGTCAGTAACAAAATTGTCAAACTCTGAAGCCATCTTCTGTTGAAAATGCTAAATATTAAAGGCTCATTTTTTTACAGTGTTCCAAGGCACTTATGCTCAATCTTTGTTTCAACTTTCAAAAGCCCATCATAAGAGGAATCAAGAGATATGAGGGTGAGAAAAACTGGGTGAATTGGTTCAAGTAAAGATACATTGCATGCTGACTGGAACTTGACCTTGCGCACTGCCATGTGCTCAGATAAAATATATACATGGTATTCCATTTCAAATGGATCAAACGCCTTCAACTTTTAAACAAGGAAAAAAACAAGGTAAAAGTTATAGTGCTTTAGGCAGAAGAAGAAAAAAATTATTCCACCCTTCAAAGGGTCAATATGGACCCTTCAAAGAACATGGTTTCCTCTTAATCCTATTTTTGTTTCCGAGCTTACCGAAGGTAACGGAAGCATTGTGTTCACTTTTGAGAACAAAAAAGTTTTATGTCTCCGATTTTAAAAATTCCACGACAGAAATCGGTTTCAGACATCATGGAACATTTTTGTTTCCGTGTCTGTCTGTCTGTCTGTCTATCTGTCGGTCTGTGTGTCCGCGAATGAAACGTGCGACGATAACTTGAGTAAATGTCGACCGATTTTGATGAAATATGGTAGACATATTCATTTTATCAATGCCCAGGACGAGTTCGTTAGACAACGTTATCCATTCAAGCGTGTACGCTAGCGTAAACGTAAACTTCAAATTTAAAATTCTATTCATCATCTATTCAATGAGACAAACATTTTTTTCAAATTCAATTTTATAGTAAAACCTACAGTGACACCCCTATGGTGTGTTAAAGATCGCTAAAAACTGTTAATAGTTTTTAAACATTAAACATATAACAATAAATTAATATAATGTTAATGTTAATATAACAATAAGTACACTATAGGATGCGAGGAAGCTATGTGCCACACTAATTACTAGTCTATTTTTTATTATTCTGAAAATTTCATTAAAAAGCATGAAAAACATGTCTGTTACATTTTTGTACATCTTTTATAGTTTAAGCAGAAATAGCATTCAAAGTTGACTACTTCAGTTTGTGGTTTTACTAGACCTTATTATACCTTGGTAAAAGGAATGTACCATAACAGTAATGCACCACTTTGGATAAATAGGTTTAAAGAAAGTGAAATTCATATTGTTTAAATACTAGTTTTAGTAGGTACTTTATCTTTTAGGTTACAACAAAGAACATAGTCTATTGGGCTAAGATCTGGCGAACTAACCACCCTAATCAATCCACTACTCTAGATCTCTATTGATAATCTGCTTAACATTGGAAACATTTCTTCCTGGAAGATTCCTTTTTAATTTTCCAAATATTTCTATTCTTGTTCTAGATGTAATACCTAATATTACTCTAGGGATAATACCTAATAAGATATATTTCAGCGTACATCCTAGCTGAAGCCCTTGCTTAAATGGAAAAATGTATTTCGATTTAAATAAAACACAAAATTTAAGCTCTTCATAATAGAAGTGTCACACATCTGATATCTATTAAGTTTCAATCACTGATTTGTTAAGCAAAATAATAATCAAATCTTTATTTAACCTGATCTAATAAGCCAGCCATCTAACAGCTATCTAGAGTACAATTTGACTAGCACATATTTTTATACAATTGTAAATAAAAATTCGTAATTAAAATTAATTTATCACGTCCTTTTTTGTTATTTTTAATCAAGTGATATCAGTATGTTAATGATAATATTTAGTTTTTTTTTTATAAAGTAGATAAATTTAATAATAATAATATATAAAGTAATTGTACTTTGATGCCTAAATACTTGTAATTGGTTGCTTAATTTGTTTATTTCTTTGATAAAAATATAATAATTGGACTAGATTCAGTATATTTTAGATTATACTCTTTACTTTCTCATATATAAAAATACAGAAAAAGTGTTGTGATAATGCTAAAATTTAAATTTTCACGCTATGAGGTTCCCTGAGTCCAAACAAGTGTATTTTTTTTTAAATGCTGTTAAAATGATGCATGGTGGCTGTTTTCTTTATCTAAGGTTTCACTTTTAGCATTTACTTTCATGATCTTCCAACTTGAAAAATCTTTTCAATCAAAAGGAACTGTTCCTGTCATTATTTCTCATAAACATAAGAAATGTTATAAAATAAAAAACTGTCTCTGCTCTGGGCCCATAACTTACAGAAGGTAGATGCTAGGAGAGACTGCACGTTTATATTCTTTTTAGACTTCACCACTGATGCTCATTGTTCTGCCTTATTTTGATTCCATTTTTTTATTCTATCAAATTGGATGAAAGATGGCTTTTGATTGGACACCTCTAAAGTAATTTTAAAATTCTCATAATATGCTCATGTTTTTTCATAAATGTTTAATAGTTTTTATTCTGGTTCTGTGTTAAAACACTGCTATTCTTGTACAGATTTTTAGTTATCTCTTAAAATTGTTACTACCCTATGTTTTTTTGAGAATATAAATGGATATAATTATGTATAAATTCATTTGTCTACAGTATGTATGTCGAAAGAAGCGTCGCGTTGACAGAGCGGGAAATCAGATGACACTCATTTGGCCAACCTATGTGAGGGTAAAAATAAAAAAGTNATAAACAAATAAGCGCAGAAGGTTGAAACTTATATGGGACCAACAATGGGCTAAGTATGACCTACCACCCAAATTTCATTAAAATTGGACGTGTAGTTTTTAAGATATGGTGGTTCGCAAATATTTGTGACAGACCGACAGACCGACAGACAGACACGGAACCAAAAATGTTCCCTGATGTCTGAAACGGATTTCTGTCTTGGAATTTTTGAAATCGGAGACCTAAAATTTTTTCGTTCTTCAGAACGATCACATAGCTTCCGTTACCTTCGGTAAGCTCGGAAGCAAAAACATAGGGGTAACCATCTAAAGAAGTACCGCTAATATGCGAAATAGGATGCGGTGAAGCTGAGTGCCACACTAATTGGCTAAGTATTTTTTTATCTATTCAAAGACTCGGAACAAAGTAGAATGTGACAAAAAAAAAGATATAGTAATGGTTGTCATCAAATTATACTAGCTCCGACATTCAAGGATGTCTCATATTTATTATCTGTCGAGATAGTAAAAATAATTAAAGAAAAATAATTTTTAAGTAAAAATTAATTAATTAAAAATATAGTAATGGTTGTCATCAAATTATACTAGCTCCGACATTCAAGGATGTCTCATATTTATTATCTGTCGAGATAGTTTAAATAATTAAAGAAAAATAATAAGGGTAAATTATTAAAGGTTTTTAATAATGCTTTATGATTTTTTATTTTATGAATTCTATTTATTTATTTTTATTTTATTATGATTATCAGAGTATAGTGATACTTAGCATCCTGCCAGAATATTTTATTTATTTTTTAGTGCCCTGAGCAATACAATTCTCATGTACTTTAAACAAAAATACAATTATATCTTACATGGTGGAATGCTTTTTTTTTTTTATAGATTAAGTCAAATTTAAAATTGTTAAAAATAATTTATTCAATCTTTGATTTTTTTTTTTTAAAAAAGCAAATTTATTTATTATTATATTTTTCTCTAACTTTTACATGTTTGAAAATAATTAATACTGGGTGTAATCAAACCACTTTTTTCTTTGCACTACTTAAGGAATACTTAAAAATAATGTATTGGTGAAATTAACATTTATTTTGGTGAATGTTTTCCTGGAGAATTTTTTTTTTTTTTGTATAATTGTAACACTCTAGGCATTATTCTCTTTTTTTAGTCAAAGCACGTGCCACATTTTAATATTTTTTAAGTAATTAATAAGATATAATTAGTTTTGAAGTGTCCATATTTTATTATAGCATTATTTTTATTAACCAAGCACATTGTATACTTCTATGGAGAGGTTAATTTATATTATATTGAATATTTTAACATTAACCAGACAAAAAAAAGGAATGTGTTAGATTTAAATTTTGTGTAAATATTTCGTACCTGACCCACTTTATTTTTTTGCTCTGTATTTTTTTTTTTTTTTTTTTTTTTTTTTTTGGGTTTTTTTTTCCACACAAGTGGTTTTTGGTCAGATTTCATGACTTTTTGTACGGTTACTAA
>KZ651625.1:80641-94377 GCA_001010745.2 Gerris buenoi
CAAAAATAAAAAATTATGCGTCTCTGTAGGCCTATGATATTTCCGGGAGTTGATATAAAATATTCAAATTTTAAAAATTTTAGGGGGCCATTTTGAAGGGGGGGGGGGGGGGAATTTTGAAGTGAACTTCACCCCCCCTCCCTTCGTGACGCGGATTTCACCGGAAAACCAAGCTGTTTAGGTTTAATATCATATTTCTAATAATATTAAATTAATTTAATTTAATAATACTCATAATCACATTTTGTCAATTATTTTCATTACATAACTTGCATTACCCCATGTTTGTGCAGAAAAATCTAAGCTCCCTGTTATTGTTGCTCTGTAGAGTAAAAAGTAATCATGGTTTTTGGGTGAGCTCCCCGAGATAAGTTGCGATAAAGTCATTTAATTATTTTGTTGTAATTTTGCCATTTATATGCTATAGTCTCTATATTATGGTGTTTTTATGATATTTTCTGATCTATTATATACAGTCCTAAATTATAGTAAGCTCCTTTGCGTATTCCCCACTACACAATACAACCCCCTTAACCAAACATTTTGCGTAAGAGCATAAGTGGACACTTCATGTATTTTTTAAAAAAAAATACTATTTTACTATCGACTGCATCGACAAACGTTCTTAATATGCTAAAAGCTTAATAAACCTTGTCAATCGGTCAGCAAGAATTTACTAAAATGACAGTTAAGTTTATTATTGTATTGAAATATTTCAACCAAAATTAATATTGATAGTAAGTCATGGAACCTCCCACCTTAACAAAAGATTGTCTCCGTTCATAGATCATGGTTGTACCAATATATTTTACTGTCCGCTGAATTCAAGAACACTCATTTTAAAATCAATTCTAATCTTCTTTCAGGGGAGGAAAACAATTATTGCTTATATCTCGAATAACTGTACCAAAAGATATGCTTATTTTCACCATTTTGTTTGTTTTTAGTTTCCTACTAAAAATGTTTTTTTTTTAATAGTTTTTGCAACCTATTCATAATGATTGAGCTGTTCTCCAACCCCCTTCCCTTCTTTTAACATATTTCTAAAGAGCTTAAATGATTGAAAAATAAAATAGGCATAGAAGACTAACTTATAAAAATCTGACAGTTAGAAATAAGTGGGTAGATTATGAAAATTTACATAAATGAGGATGGTCAACGATTTGCAGTGAACTATTCGCTGGAGAAAATAACTAAATTACTTTGCTCTTCCTTTCACGTCCTTATCAACACACCATTGCGTTATTGCAGGATAGAGTTTAATACATCGAACATAATAGACTTGTTATTAATATAACTCAATTTTTAATTTTCAGAATGGTGGGAGATGTTTGTACAATGAATGTCTTACAGCGAATAGCATCTCCCCAGAGGAGACACAGACGCAAAATTTTAAGTTGTCGCTTAATCCTTACTTGCCTTGCTGCATAGTGTGCGATGAGAGTGATTCTCCTGAAGCTGTCAGGCCTTGGAAGTTGTGCGGTTCACGGGCCAAATCGTCGCCATGGAGCCCGACTTCGAAAAAAAGTCCAAATGTAATTGTCGTGCGCTACTTTAGGAGTCACGTCCGTCCTGGTGTGGCAACTTTATATCCGACCAAGCACAAGTGCATTCCCAGAAAGAACGCGGATCCCGGATCTAAAAGTTTAAATAATAAAGAAATCGAAAAACAAAGAGGTCTTTCGGCGGGGAAAATAAAATTGGAAATGAGAAAGTTAGCTTTTAAGATCAAAAAGGATCAGTGGGCTAAAAAGACATCAGATACTTTGATTGTTCGTCCTGATAAACCTTCTCGAAAGGCTGACCCGATCACACTTCCAGCTCCTAAATTAAATGAGGCGTGGGGCCAGAATGATAACAAAGTTTTGTTTGAAAGCAAATCTTTAAAAGAGCTTAAACAACGAATAACCAAGAAAAAGCCAAAAGACAGTTCTCCTGTATCTCCCTTGGCTATTAGAATGACTGCATCAAGTAGTACTGACAGCCAGACATCAGGAGTACCATCAAGATATGTAATTTTGTCTGAGTCTAAAACCAAAGAGAAAGATACTGAATCTTCTACTGAAAATAAAGGAATTTCTCTGCCCAGCCCATATTTTTTTATAGACCAAACTTTAAATAAAGAATCCTTGAAAGGAACCTATTCTGATCCCTCCTTGGTAAAAGAGATCAAGAACAAAAATAAGAAGACGGAGGAGAAACCAAAAGATTTGAAGGATGAAAATATAGTTACCCCTACTCCATCTCCAAGACTATTACCAAGTGGAAATGAAGGTGGTAGCACAGGTGTAAATATTCTTCACCATCAAATACAAAGTGCCCTTAAGTATACACAGCCTCATAAGACTGCTCAAGATTTTCTTGGCACTCTAACACAGACAAAGGAAGAAACATTAAAAGATAATCCTGTCCAAAAGAATTCAAGTTATCCGAGCCCAAGCTTGAAATATTCTGGGGTGTTTTCTACAACACGTGAAAATGTGTCTCGGTCGAGTTCTCATGTGTGGCCAGATGAAAATGCTCTAACACCAGCAGCACCTGAAGTAAATTCATTCAAGAAAAAGTCTAATAATCAATTAACAGTCGGCTATGATGACTATCTTAGGAGAAAAGACAAAGATATTCGTCAAAAACGTATTTCGAAAACAGTCACAAAAGAAGTGGTGGTTTTTAAAGATGATAAGAATCGTCAGGATTTAACTTTGATTAAACTTCCTTTGACGAAGGAAACAAATAACCCTGATCAACCCAAGACAATTTCTAACGACCTAAAAATATCGAGTTATCCTTCTTCACTAACTCCTAGAGACAATGTTGATAATAAAATGACTACTATCAAGAGCCATGGGCCAAGCAGTGATTCCAATACTCTTCCCGATCCTAATAACATTTTCAGTAGTGTAATAAAGGATATTCAGCCGACAAGCGCTCTTCAAAAAACAAAAGTCCAGGACCAAAACCCTCTTTTGGATAAGCCTTTAAACAATTGTACGCCAGTTTTAAAAAAAGACATGCATTCAAAAAGTTCAAATAGTGGGGATGAAAATGAGAGAGTAAATTTAAATGGTTGGGAATTGCAAATCCATACAAATAAAAATACTACAACAAAATCTGACGACCGAAAAAATGATAGTATTGGTGACTACATTATCGCCGAGGAAGGGCTACCTTCGGGAAAGAAGGTTCTCCATCTTTATTCGAAAAGGATCTTAGAAGTATCGAGTCCAGTTATTGATGGGAATGAAAAGAACCAAGCAACTTCAGGCCGTCGTTTAATCCTTGGAAAATCTAAGGTTGCATCAGAAGAAGAACCTGTTGAATCTTCAAATGTTAGGGAATTAAATAAAAACGAAGCTCGAAACCAAAAGGAGATTTATACAATTCAAGATTCTTCTCATAAAACATACCGTCATGTAAATCCTAATATTATTCCGGTTGAAGAGCCAATTGAATCTCCAAATTATGGGGAATTAATTAGAGGTGAAGCTCGAAACCATAGGGAGGGTTACATTCATCCACATTCTGACACAAAATACCTTAATAATAAACCTAATGTTTCGCCGGTTGAGGATCCAGTTAAATTTACAAATTATAGGGAATTAAATCAAAACGAAACGGACCGTTATCCTCAATCGACTTCTTCTCAATCTGCTTACCACAATGAAGTGCATTCAAACCCAGGACATGATGATAACATCGAAACACACAGAGATTATAGTGATCCGATGCCTTCGACAAGTTTACGTCGAGAGTTCAACCCTCGGGTGCCAGTTCATGGCCAATTTGCTCCATATTATCCCTCAAATAGTGATTTTCCTGTATCAACTGTAAATGACTCTTATTCAAAGTTTGATAGAAAACTTTCAAACTTGTCACTCGACCAAACTACGAATAATTCGCCACCCCCACCAACTTTTTACGGTAAAAATATTCAGGAAACAGACCAAGAATCCACACACCCTTGGGGCTTGATTGCTGAAACTAATGAACGAAGACAACATCATTTAGATTTACATTCAAAACACAGTTCTCAAGAAATGCAAGATATTTACTCCTCGGATCACAATTCACATACATCCAGTAATGATCAGGGTCTAGAGCCTAAAAATCCAAGCAATCCTTCTGCAATTATACACGCAGACAGAACCCAACAACGACGTTCTCCTGTTGAAAACCTGGATTCGAATTTTAATCCTAACTCTGATTATTTAGGTATTGAATTTCGGAAACCACATAAGGAGTCACCTGCGATTCAGTCATCTGTTGTTAATGCAAACCCTAATAAATCAGGTGTCCAACTTGATACAAATAAAATCTTATACAGAAGAAAAAAGTCAAATGATGAGAAGAGCCACCATAGTTATACATCACAGGGTGTGTCACAGTCTAGTTTTCACTCGGCCAATCCTTCAAAATTTATCCAATCTTCTCAAACTCCTAAAAGATTTGAATCAGTTAACAAAGGAAAAGAAAAGGAGCCATCTATTAGTAGTGACGACAGAGCATTAAATAACATAGTGTTGAAGCAAAAACATTCTTTTGATATTACCAAATTAGTAAGAGAAAAAGTTAAACGAAACAGAGATGTATTTATAGAGTCAGAAATCACGCAGAAAGTAGATAATAAAGCTTTTGAGTACACAATGGCCGAAGAATCTAAGCGCTCATTCGAAGAACTGAAGAAATTGGTTAATGAACAGTTGCATCTTCAAGGATCAAAAACAGAGTTGGAACAAGGAAATAGGGTTTTGCATGGCAAAAAGCGTACTAGTGAAGCAAAGATGGTTTCTCCACCTTCCGTTAAAAAAAGAAATAGTAAAGTATTCGATGTTAAACATGATTATTCTAAAGACAATGTTTCCCATGTAGAAACTAAAACTAAATCCTCTGTACAAGATTCGCCAACTATAAGTTCGCTTAATCGAAAAAGTCTTAGAAATTCTTACTACCATATAGGGAAAGCCAAGTCTTGCTTAGAAACTTTTCTCGACAATGTTATAATTGAACAGGGAAATATCCATAGCTCTCAAACATCATTTGGATCTAATAAAAACAATGTTAGCGAATATAAAGAAGCCCAAACTCTACCGAAATTCAACAATCATCAAAAGAAAGTGACAAAGATCATAAATTTTACTCCTAAAGAGGTTAGTCAAAATATCTCTTCACCAGAGAAGAGTTTTAAAATATCTTCCGACACTTTGACAAATAAAGAGAGAAAAAATGAAAGAGTCCAACCTACCGCCTTGGTTAAACCTGTTGTTGATGATCCTCCAAAAGAGTCTACTATTAATTCCAACTTTGAAAAGAATATAGCAAAAAGTGTGGGAATCGTTAATCAATTTAAATCTAAATCTGAAAAAATCAAAGGTACTCCTGGAGAAAAAGTATCAAATGGAAACAGTCTTCAAGTATGGGACACATCTGCTGTAAATATTGCTTCCCTGAACTTGCAGCGGAAACAAGATGATAGCTATAACCATTATAAGAATCGCAACGACTCAACTACCATCTCCAATAATGTTGACCCGCATCGATCTGATACTTTTCAGGATCCTTCGCGATCCGTGACGTCTCCTCATTTTAATCCGCCCACCTTTTATTCCCCTCGCTCCGATCAGCCATCCAATGCTGTCAAGACTCCTTATTCCGTTTTGCCTTCTTCAGCACAACCAAATCAAGGCCAAACGTTTGATGCTCCATTAAACGCCGATGCAATGCGAGCTTACAAGTATGCCTACGATTACTATCATGACTATTATAGCAAACCTAATGCTACGGGTGCGATTGATTCTATACCTCCTAATTTGCTGAATGATACTTATTTGCTTGGATTAGAAGAAGCTAATTATTCGAATACTCAAGATTCTAGCCACCATAACAGAGCAGGCTTGGACAGAAGAAGCTCTCATAGTATAATATCGCCTTCCCCTGATTTTAGTAATCTCATTGATAGTAATGCTGATACGAATAGTTCTGGAAATTATTTACCTAACTTTAATGCTCCTGAGAATATAACATATTCAAATTCTCATCATAATTATTGGTCCACAGTTACTGCAAGGAATAGTGTTAATCAAGGAATGAGTAAACATTATTCCCACAGCCTTGGGCCAAATTATAACGCTACGGCAACAGAAACCGTCAAGACTCATTCACAGGGTCATGAAATGCCCAGGAATAGTGTTAATGTACATCCTGCCAGGCAATATCCGTATGGACAATTGGAAGCCGCCAATACTGTGAATTCTTATGATTTCAGAGCACCTGCAAGTAATCTGAACACTAACAAAGAAAAAATGTATTCTTATCGTGGTCATCATCAGAAGAAGTCGACAAGACATCCTAACTTGCACAGTTCTTATAGACTCGGAGTGCCTGACCATACTATGAATGCTGATGTGAACAAAAATACTGGTTATGAACAAAGTATAAATTCAGAGGCGGAAATTGAAAAATTATATTTTAGTAATGAATCTAAAAATAAAAGTAGCGTTACTGATAATTATAGCATGTCAGGGCAAGTAGAAATAGATGCTAGTAAATATAGTCCATCTGGTCTTAGAGTCTATAATAAAGAACTTCGAGGTTTATCTGACGTTCAACTAGATGCAAGAGTAGCTGCAGTCGACGAAAAAACCAAAACTGATTTTAAAGAAAATATAAAAATAGTAAATGTGCCAAGCAACCATGTACGTGGGAAAATTTTAAAAAGTAGCGAACAAAGTGCAATGAGTCCCTCCCGAAAAAACCATACTAGATCGGAATTGGTAATGAATAAATTCCGTGAAGCAAGCTCAGATGAACCGAACCCTCCCGAATTCATTTTTAACGTTCCCGACAGCTCCAAAAAAGGTTTCTCGTTTTTAGACCTTCCGAAAAATTTATCAGGCTACTTTCAAAAAATCGTCAGCTGGAAGAATACCCATGGTCATAATTATGGTGAAGGTGATTTTTCCCGCGACGTAGTTGGTGGGCGCCACACCCCGAAGGAAAAACATCCTAGCTTCGCCGAAATACCATCTAACAAAGAAAATTCGTTAGAGAAGTTTACGAAGCCAATATTAGAAAGTATAAATAGAAATGTGGACAGTTACTACGTTAAAAGCGTTTTTGTAAACAATCCAATAAAATCAATATCCAAAGTGGCTTTTGCGAGGAGGATTGCTAACGTCGGCCCAAGATTAGATCCTGATGATGGAAATTGTACGGCCTGCATGAAACTTAGTAAATTAACTTCTAGCATCCAGACTGGAGTACCTTTTTTGAAAAGCAAAAAGATGGAGTATAACTTTGCAAAGGGATATATCAGCTCCAACGACAATTCTAATGACTCTACAGATGTGGTTAAAGAAATAGATAATACGGAAGAAAAAAGTCAAAATTTGCAGTACAGTAATTCGGTGAAAAAGCCTGAGCAATCAGACAAGAAATTGTTTAATAATTATAGCATGTCAATTATACCGACAAAGTCTAGGGTACCCGCTGAGTATGACCTACATGAAGATCTGAAAGCCGAGGACCTAAGCTATTTGAATCCTTATATAACTAATAGGCCGATGATAAAAAACCCCATTAAACCAAACGTAAAAACCAAACTAAAGGCGATTACAGAAAAAAAGCAAAATTCATCAGATAAAAAGCAGGTTATTAAAATGCCGACAAGATCCAAAGTTACATATGTTACAAAGAATTTGACAAACAAACTTAAGTCGGCAATGTCAAAATCAAACCTTGTGACTAAACCAATAGAGGGAACTGATTTAAAGTCAATAATTACCGCCAAGCCGGAGATGTCAGATTCGAAGGAACGAGAAGTTATTAAAAAAAATAATGGGAATAATTCGGCGTCGAATATTGAGAATTCTCCAATAAGTGCCACTGATCCAAATAAAACGATACCTCAAGTTAACGCTGTAGTGCAGCAGGAACCGATAGTCGCTACCGAAAAAAAGCAAGTTTCGAATAAAGTAAAAACTTCTTCCCAGTCAGTCGGAAAATCTATATCAGACATCATTATGGCGAGTAGCAGAACTATAACGTCGAAAATTAAGCAGTCGAACACTGCTAAAGTTAAATCTGCGGAAGCGATCAAGATTAACGTGAAGAGCCCTCAAGCTGAGCAGAGCTTTGATGCGGATAATGGCAGCGTTGTAAATTCGGCAAGTAAGAAATTCTATTCTACCAAGAGTTGGGTAAATGATTTAAAAAATTTGTCTTCTGACAAAAAGGACAACCCTTACAAGGCCTTTTCGGATTTGTATTCTAATTAAAACTTTAACAAGTGTCTAATTTTACTATCGTGTTATCCCTCACTTTGTTCATATTGTTTAATTTTATCTCTCTTCTTTTGTAATTTATGTGTTTCTTGTTTATTATTTTAATAACAATTAGTATTATTCTATCACATCTCTTGAAACTATTCCTCTTAGATTTTTTGGGAGGAATAGGATTTTTAGAGGTTGACATTCTTTTTTTACGGAAATGTGGCACATCAGGTGTTAAATGAAAAAAGAAACCTTGGGTAAAAATATATACTTGGTATAAACCAACACAAAAATTGGCACAAAAGTAATTTTGTGCCAATTTAACTTTGGGCCATGTATCCTTAAAAATTGAGTTTTCGTGTAACTCCATTATTTATTTTATTTTTAACAAATCAACGATGAAAAGTTTAAAAAATCATAGTAGTTCTATCTAAAAAAAAAGGTTGATTCCCCCTATACGGGGTATCATGTATAGAAATGGAAAAAACTGGCAAAAGTCTTTTCTATATTTTGATAAAAAATGCACCAATTATGGATTCTTCTTCATTTCATAAGTTTTCTCTTTTTACAATTTCCATCTTCAGATCTCTATTTTGAGACACAGCTGTATACAGGCCGATTTTGGGAATCCTGGGTGTATGTATCGGTGGTACCGTGTATCTGGTTTTTCAAAAGAGTATGAAATGAAAAAGAATACATAAATAATGCAATTTATATCAATATATAGGAAACACTTTAATTATGTGTGCATTATATTTGTTAGTTTTTGTATTTCTATACATGATGCCCCGTATAGGGGAATCCAACCAAAAAAAAGAAAAAAAAAGTTTTAAAGAAATTTTTCATATGTTTCATATTTTGTGAGACAAATTGTCCCCCTCCCCCTAAACATTTATCAAGGTTTTTATCCAAAGATTATAATTTGAAACGAATTGGGCTAGACAATTCGGAGTACTTTGATTGCATTTGGACGATAAGAATACCTAATATAACTTTGCACGTCATAGTGAATGGTTTAAAAGTTAGACAAAACAATTTTTTAAATGTTCGTCAACCGCCATCTAAAAGACTAAAATTTTTTGAATTAAAATTTCATCTAATGAGGTTCAACCCTGCTTGGATAGAAACTAATTTGTCATAATTTAAGTTTCAGAAAATCAATGTCTTGGAAATTTACAAAAGAAAATATTTTTCTCACTATTAATGTGCTTCTTATTTAGGAGATACTACAAAAATGTTAGTAGAAAAAGTTGTTCAGAAAGAAAAACTGAGTAAGAATACAAAATTTGATAACGCTTCGCCTACTTTGATATATGTAGTGCATTATTTTCCTTTTTTGAACGAAGTGCCTTATGGCACGTTCGGAGCCCGGGAGTGAATCCGAAAAAACGACCAAAATCACCGTCACGCAAAAACCGTCACAAAATCTACCGATAATGGCGATAACTTGTATAAAAGTTGACCAACATAGTTGAAATTTGGTACACATGTTCATTGTACCAATGCCAAGAACAAGTTTGTTGGACAACGTTATCCGCCCAAGCGTTCGCGCGCAACGCTCGCGTAAACGTAAGCGTCAAAGTTAAAATTGGAATTTTTGGACGGGAAAAAATTCTAACTTCATCTATTTAATGAGACAAACAACTTTCTTAAATAAATTTTTTAGTAAAGCGAACACCAACTCTGCTATGAAGTGATAAAGATCGCTAAATTTATTAAAGCGGACCAAAACGATTAAAATAAAGAAAACGTTTTAACCGATATATAGCATCTTCAGGTATAGTGCATCTTGAAGTTAACTTGAAGCAACAGGAAGTTAGCCGTTATACTGATGGCTGGAGAAAAGAACGGTGTAGGTATGTAAACTAGTGTTCTAGTTCATAGATTGTACCACGATTTCCCGGAGGTTCCTTGAGTCGGGTTAATCCGTTGTTGGGTGATGCAAATGGGATAGGTCTAACCACCCCTATCCGTCGCAGGTTCTATGTTTGCCATAGTTTTGCCTATGGTGCTGCTCCTGGTACCAGCAGCAAAAAGTGGAACTATTATATATCGATACTATTATTATACATCGATGCTAAAATGAAATGAACCTCTTAACCACTATTTTATTATTTTTTTTTTTCTTAGCTTCTTGTGTTCTTGCCTCAACGTTTTTAGGGTTTCGAGGTCATCCTAAAAACCCTTAGGCTTTTGGTAGTTCGTCCGTCCGTCCGTCGCATCTTGGAGTATATCTCCCGACCTACTGAAGCTATAGACTTGAAATTTGGTGTATAAGTTTAACTTTATTGCCCAAAAAATAAAAAAATTGCGGACCTAAGGTGCGAATTCTCTGGTGCCTTACTTCCCGGCAGTTGATGCTCGACGTGACTTTTATTCAGCGACGGTCTGAACGCACGACTATCGACAGGCAGGGGTGTCACTTCCAACGTCACTTTTATTTCAGTTTCGGCATTGATTCTGGATATTGATGCATTTATTAATTATTTTACAAAGATAAATGCATAATATGGTCAATATTATAATCCCCATATAAACATACAACGTTAAAACCGAATTAGATAAGGCAAATTTTTGTTGTAATATAAACCACAAACGTCCTAGATTTTAGATTATTATTTCTACACAAATAAAAAAAAAAATAAATAAAAAATAGTGTTAATAGGCCAAAAGCGTAAGCTCAAAAATCGCCATTAACGGGAAAAAATACCAAAAAAGCTGAATTTTGGTTTATGGCTTTATTTTGGTCCCCGGATGAACATATTAAGTTTTCCCTCTCGAGGGAGGTCTGCTTTGGCTGCCATTTTGAAAACAAGGGACCAAAATTCGGTTTTTGGCCGATTTATTCGGTTTTGATATTATCAAATTTATAGGTCTTTACATTGTCAACAAAAAAAGGTTTAATGTCATTATACGCTGAAGTCAATGGTTTCGAAGCTATAGCGCCGCGAAGTGTGAAATTTTTCTGAACCCGCATCAAATAGGAGTTTTTTTTTTACTCCAAGACGAGCTCGCTGCGCCGGTAAAATCGAGTTTCATTATTTATTATCGAGTGTCAATGTATTTTTCGTCTAAAAAACGACACGTGGTTTATTATATATGATACTAGCTGCATACCCTTGTTTCGCTGCGGAGTGTGTTATTTTTAATTTGATGGGTTTATAAACCTATGCATACCATCAAGAAACTTTTAAATTATTTTCCTTATCGAAAATGTCACACTTCGCGGCGCTATAGCTTCGAAACTTTTGACTTTAGCGTATAATGATTTTAAACCTTTTTTGTTGAAAATTTAAAGACCTACATATTTGATAATGTCTATTTTTGTCGTATCATCGATGAGAACAAAGATATTCACCCAAAACCGAATTTTGGTCCCCTTTTTTTCAAAATGGCGGCCAACGCAAACCTCCCTCGAGGGGGAAAACTTAATATGTTCATTAGGGGACCAAAATAAAGCCATAAACCAAAATTCATCTTTATCTGAATTTTTTCCCGTTCAAAGTCTCTGGCGCTTGGCCTATAATTGCATTTTGTGAACGCAGTAGTATAAATCGAAATGAATTAATAAAAAAGTAAGAAAATGAAAAGCAATTAATTAAAAAATAATAATTCATTTGTAGTAGTGTTTTTGGCCTGTCCCTCTATGTTCATACTATTTTTTCGCCCCGTCACAATACTTTCTCATTTGAATGCAGTATCTAAGAAAGTATAAAAGTAACTTCGGACATACCGACCGCTGAAAATCAAACCACAACTGATCGGAGGACGTGACTTCTGCACCGCACGACCGTCGGGCGGTCGGGACGCACCAGAGAAGACGGCTCCTGTCATTTTACCTATGTTTTGACTGGCCAGCGTCGGGTTAGATTCGGGGCGTGTGAATAAAAGTAACGTCGAGCGTCAACTGCCGGGAAGTCATGCACCAGAGAATTCGCACCTTTAAACCCTCAAAATTTCTGCGAACAAACCCTCTCAATTGCGAATAGATCGCAATATTTTATATTTTTTGTAATTTTCTAGTTGGGTATCATTTTAGAGGTATTGAAATGTAGATCACAAATACATATCTCGTTTCCAAATTGGCGGCCATTTCGCCCCGAAAAAATTAAAACAAACACAAAATGTACCCCCTGCACTACCCAATTAGGATAGGCCATAAAAATAAGGCAAAAATACATCTCTGTGGTCCAATGATATTTCCATGAGTTTATATAAAAGAGTTTAAATGTTTAAAGGGCCTTAACACCTCGCAAAATATGGTATGTTTTTTGACAAAAAGGCATGGAAAATTAAACACTTTCCACATATGTTATATATTTTTGTAACCTACTCTTTAAGCAATGCCTTTCATTTGATACCCCACAGGAGTTAGCCGCTATTTTGGACAGATATACACAGGAACGGAACTATATGGGTTTCTTTTTTCGGTTTTACCAACGAAACCCTAAAAAAGGAACAATTTAAAAAAAAGGTGGGCCAAATAGTGCTGATTTACCATTAAATTTAATGATAGTTATGATATTATGATAGTTATGATATTCCTCTGAATTCTGTTTTCTTGTGTTAGGAAATGTGAGTAACGAGGTCACACAAACGTTCTAATAATGTAGATTTTATACGTTTTTTTGATATCCTATTTTCTATCCTTTGTGGATATGAGACGAAAACTTGGCTAAAATAGCCACTAAGCTACCGTTGTCCAACACTCTCTAAGTTCCAACAAAAACCAAATAGAATCTGCAGTAACAGATCCAGATAAACAGCAACACCAAGAAGCATCAACCTAAACAATTGTCCAGCCTGATAACTTTTCAGGTCTCATCCCTGTCCATTGGGCGGCTCACTTTCACCATTCGGCGTCATGACTAATTCTTACTTCCTATGGGTAATAACTAAGTATGTATCCAATGGTGTAACATTATCAGTGTAACATTATTTATTTTTCTGATAATTCTGATCTGTATTTTTAATTGTTTAATTTTAAAATTTCTTGATTAAATATTTATCATTAATGGATGGCAAACACCTAGCAACATGTACTTCCTTGGCAGGTATAGTGAAGAAGCCCGATGAAACAGAATATTCATATAAAGGCCCCAGTGGCGTGCGGTGGGTGTAAAATGTAGTGAAGCAGGACGGGGGGTCCGGGGGCCCTCCCCCGAAAAATTTTAGACAATAGGTTGCAAACGGTGAATTTTAATGCTATTTGAACCCAGTTCTACTATATCTTAGTAAGCAACGATACTTAAATAATTGTTAACAAGTTAATAAAATATGCATACTAATAAATTTAATTAAAACACGAGAGCAACAAGGAGTAAAACCAACTTAGGTCTATTATCTGCGTTTTGAATTTTTTACAGTAAACCCGTTTTCCGTTTTAAAAGATTACCTGATATATCTGTGATTTTTATGCACGTTTAAATATCGTAAAATGCATTAACAAAATATTTTAGGGATTGTGTT
>KZ651625.1:103320-126664 GCA_001010745.2 Gerris buenoi
TAAAAACACTCCGTATTGAAGCACGGGTATCCAGCTAGTAAATGTATAATTTTTTTTCCTGGCACGTCGATTTACGCCGTAGTTTGGTGAAGGCTTAGAGGCCTAAAACTCCCAAAAACTCTCAACAACTCCCAATTGAATCAGTTTATTATAACTTGTACATTATTTTATTATAATTTTGTTATATATGTATATTTTTTTATAACATTAGATACATGAATAAAAAATGAAAGATTATAGGTAGACATAAACTTCTATCTATTCTATTTAACAACAATACAATTAAATCTATGTGTGTGTAGTTTATTTCATATCTCACAATTATTATTATCGTTATTATAAATTATATATACACGTCAATTTAGAAACAAATCTTTGACTAGTTTGATTGTTGTCGGGATGCTATATGTTTGATTTTAATTTTTTTAAATTGTTAGTCCAATTTTTTAACTATAGATGTTTATTGTCTAGTTCACTCTTTAAGAGAAACGGTGATAGAAAGTATAGAAGTGATTTGATTTTAAAGATAAAAGATTGTGTGAGGAGTAAAGAAAAAGGGCTTTACGAGGAAACTGTTGACTATAGGATGCTGGAACCATGGTAACGTCAGGCCCTGCGCCCTATAGTACTACGCCCAACCAGACGAGTAGGCCATCTCTTCCCACTAGCTCAGTAGTACAGCCAACGTTCGACAAACACCTTACACCACTTCCGTCAACTCTACATATCTACTCACTTATTATCAATATCAATCAACTTATAAATTTTAAACTATTGTTTGATAACTGTCTTTCTAAAATATTTTAATCTTGTTCTAATTTTACTGACCATATTTAAACAAAATTTCTTCTCATTTCAGAGATAACCTTTATATAGGATTTCACCTGTTGGATATCTCCTCCTTTAGGTGGAGATCCCTTCTTATTATNAATACAGTGTTATTTCTTTTTCAAAAGTGATACAAACCAATCATTATGGTATCTGCAAGTTATTACCAGGAGAAAAGGATGGTAGAATAAATGGCGACTTCTCGAAGACTTACTTCGACGCTCTTTATGCTTTGAAGAACTGTCGACAGAACTGGTTGATATGATAGTAGAGAAGTTTAGATTATTTGAAACCATTAAATCTTTTAAGATGACTAGTCTTAAAATATCCCTTACTCTTAAAATACATAATTAAATTCTCCTTGCGGTAATTAAGGTATTACCGGAATTACTAGGCATTTCGACCAAGCTTTGGCTTATATATAACGGCAGAAGGCTAGCGGCCATGGCGTCACAAATGTTGACAGTATAAACTTAATACTTTGGTTCTCTATGGACGTTCTCTGTTGACAGCTACAATGTTAACGGATAACGTCGAATAGCGGTGACACTTTTTTTATGACCGACATAGTAGTTAAATAGTTTTGTGACATTTTTCTTGTAGTGAAATTTAATAACATTTAATAACTTATGCAATAAAATGAGTAGAGATGTAAACCAGAGAAGAGAACGAAATATTGATTGATAATGTAATAAATCAAGAGGCCCTCAATCTCATTGTTGTTATAAGTTGACATCTATGACATCTTTATGACGGCCGCGGCCGTGTATATTATTTCCACGTCAGTGGCGTCATACCCCGCTACATTACCGCTCTTAGCACCGCTCTCCTAGGAAACCAGAAAAATTGACCACCAATCATAAAAGAATAAGAAAATGGAAACTAAATACTACATAAACTGATACCATTCAAAAAAAAAAATAAATAAATGGAGTTGCTATTAGAAATTTACAAATATTTTATTTATAAGTTCAATAACCTTTCTANTTTACGCCGTAGTTTGGTGAAGGCTTAGAGGCCTAAAACTCCCAAAAACTCTCAACAACTCCCAATTGAATCAGTTTATTATAACTTGTACATTATTTTATTATAATTTTGTTATATATGTATATTTTTTTTTAACATTAGATACATGAATAAAAAATGAAAGATTATAGGTAGACATAAACTTCTATCTATTCTATTTAACAACAATACAATTAAATCTATGTGTGTGTAGTTTATTTCATATCTCACAATTATTATTATCGTTATTATAAATTATATATACACGTCAATTTAGAAACAAATCTTTGACTAGTTTGATTGTTGTCGGGATGCTATATGTTTGATTTTAATTTTTTTAAATTGTTAGTCCAATTTTTTAACTATAGATGTTTATTGTCTAGTTCACTCTTTAAATAATAATTGATGTATTTAAATAATTTAATGCCATGTAGAAGATTCTTATGTTTTGGAGAATAAATGTTATGTAGGTCAATTAATTATTCAGTTAAATTATTATTCAGTTGTTATATCATTAAACTAAAAAGCTAATAAAAAAATAGCCCTTCCAATTATTGCGGCACAAAGCTTCTTATTTTGGATGAATGGTCACATGAGTATAATAAAATATAAGGTAAAATTCCACGAGGAATTCAAGTTCTAGTTCTTTCAATTCCCCTGGGTCATATTTATTGCTTCCGAGTTTTCACACGAAAAATTTAGTTATTTATTTATTTTTTTTTAAATTTAGGCAGATGGTTAAACTTGATATAGAATATAGAACCATCTTATAGGGCTACTTTCGAAAAACAATCCTAATTTCATTAAAGCGAGTAGGTACTTTTAAACTGATAGGTGTTAATAAATATATTAAATATGCGAAGACATTTTAAGTTAATATAGGACCAGTAGTGAGTTCAGTATGACGTATCATCTAAATTTTATTAAATTCACGCTATAAGTTTTAGGTTTCTGTACGAAGTACGAAAAAAACCTGATATAACGGCTCTGTCTGTCAGTCTGTCCGTTTGTTTCAATTCATAAACTTCTATAGCTAAGAAAATGAAATTCGGCTCAGTGCATCTCGGCATTTGTGACAACTGTACACTTTTTTGGAGTTTTCACACTCAATATTTCCAAGATGGTGGTCAGTATACAACGACCACGACGGCGACTAAAAAAAAAAGGTTTTTTTCACCATGACATGTTATACATCAATTTAATGGTCTTGAAGTGTAGAAAAAGAATATGCGGCTATTACATTTTTTATTTCAATTAATATTTACAAGATGGTGGCCAATATGGCGGGCGACTACATTGAAATTTCCAATGCTGATAACACAACATGGCACAAATCTAGATGACATTTTTTTCCAACTTGGACCTAAGTCAAAGTGGTATTTACACTACCATAACAACTGTTCACGAACCTTTGTGGGCTCACATTTAAGTCTGGGCAAAGGGACCCAAATCTCGCCCTGGTCTACGGACTGGAAGGAGAGCATAAGGGCCATTGGGGTGACAGTTCCCGATGTCCGCTCAACTATGATGATTTGATATTTTTTACAGTTTAATATATTTCGTAAATCACGAAAAATTGTAACTCAAGTCAGTGAAAAAACCGGCAAAAGAAGTTCATACTGCATAGTGTCGGCTATTCGATGACATCTTACTTTATGACACGGAAACAGTCTTCATCAAGTTTCATAAAATTGCGACAAGTAATACCCAAAATACGAGACGTATGTGTCACCGATAAGTAACATTAACACGATAAAGTTTATTGAAAATTGTTAGTATGAAATTTTGCAATTTTACATGAAGAAAACGATCGTACAGAAACCGGCGATTATCGCCTCACGTACTTACTTGAAGCGCACCTTTCTTGTTTAATGGTGATTAAAAATGTTTACTGATGTCACTTCAGGATATTATGTGTGTCTATTGTAATCCAAATACAACGTGAAGATGAATTCATTATTATTAAAATTCATCTAGGAAATCTTAAATATAGGCCATTAAGTAATCTTAAAAATCAGGTGAAATAATTAATTGAACGAGCGCAGTGAGTTCTTTATTTCAGAGACTTGGGATTTTAAAAGTTTGTGTGTTTGNATGATAATTTTCTTGCCCGTTAGACATTCAAAACAAGAGGAGGTCTGTACTTGACATTTTGAAACTTCCCCTACCTCGGGTAACACCGGGTACTTCAGATAATTAAATTATAAACACAGTATTCTCATAAAGTATACAATCTAGAGAGTTCCTAGTGGCAGAATCAATAAACTGCGATATTTCAAGTGATAATAATCAAACAGAAGTAAACTCCTGACCACAATTAAAGACTAAAATAAAATGGTATTTGGCCATTGAAAAATATCTTCAAATTAATTTTTTAATGGAAATTCTTATTGTTTCGTTATTTATTATAAATCCTTATTATTATTATTTCTCAGCCTAAGTAAGAAAAGGAAAAACCATCTTGACGAATTCAAAGGGAAACTTTTGATTCAACAAAACAAAGAAGAAAAGCTCTTTATAAAGTCTTCCAGCGAGGAAAATCCGAGAAAAACATTAATCCAACTTAATTTACGAAAAACTTTTTTTTAAACTCGTCAACAATAATTACTCCCGTTATATGGGATCTTCTAATTATGATAATCTTTAATCATGAATTGTGAAAATTTCAGTAAATTAAATTTTCAAATATGGTTACAACCACTTCTGATACATTGTGACTTTTCAAATCTAATGAATACATCAGGTCATCAGGTTTATTTGATAAACTAGGAGCGGCGGTTTTTATAGGAGAGTAATTGGCTCTCCAACAATAAAGTTGAATAGCATCGGGCGTGGTTGCAACTTGTAATGGTGACCACAAAGCTGGGTTCATTTCCCGGACCGGGCTTGGTGTTCACTATGCATCACCTTGAGCAGCTGGAGTAGCTGTTTATGAGTTTATTATGAGTAGCTGTTTATGAGTTTATTATGAGCAGCTGTTTATGAGAAGTTTTGACTATCTGGTGTTGAGTATCTGCCAATTTGAAGGTATATACGCACTAGCCCCGCGTCAACTATATACATATCTATCTAAGGTTACTTCTTTAGATTGTTACTCCCCTACGTTTATTTTAGAATATACATGACTGACTAAATAACTATAAAGACCAAGGGATGTTTAGTCCGATGTAGTTTGGGACAAAGAAATATCACACTTCTGTTCTTATAAGGAGAGTAACAGTCTAAAGAAGAAAATTCCGTACACCTTCTTTAGATTGTTACTACGCTGTTTTTTTTATAAAGGGAGTATCAATCTAAAGAAGTGCCCTATTTATTATATATATACTTGTATAAGCCCTTTGAAAGGTCTAGATCCTCCACGGGCTGTAGCACGACAGACTTAGTTAATAAGATAAACTCATTTGCAACGCGAACCAAAGACATTCTAAAGCTAAATCTTAAAACGTATTACCTTATTCCAGCTCTGCTAATTATACATTTAATTAAAGCAACTTCTGTTTGATAAAAGTACCTTCAAAGTTTCCCGTTTAAATTAAATAACTTCTAGAAGTTTTTCTCAAAAGCAATTAACCTATCTCTATTACGATTAAATTTTATATTTTTATATTTTATTTAATATATTTTAAATTTATTGAAGTTTTTAGTTAAATATTTCAACTAACATAAATTTTAATTGGATATGTATAAATCTTTAATATATTAACTCAACAAACGCTGTCCTGTTGCACATGTACATCCCGTTAGAGGTCAAGATAAATTTGTTCGTTCATTTATTATTTATCAACCTGTTCATCTTATGATATTCAAATTTTATGACTAAATTTGGATTCTTTGCAAAATTTTCGGGACAGCTAAACATTAGTCCGAAACGGGNAGACAAAATAATTTAAATGCTTTCTTCAGGTTGAATAAGAATGCCAGGTTTTAGGTGAAATATTATCCTGATATCATTATTGAGAACATATTAAGGCATTACGGTTGATATAAAAACTCATTTCTACGCGAGTTCTTTATGCACCGCATCACTAGTTTAGATGAAAGTTTAGTATAAAGGTCAAACATAACAAGATGGCTTTCAAAAAATGTATTATTCTGTTGCCCAATTGATCTTTTGAATTATTTTACGTTGAATTCGGGCAGGTCAGCTAGTATTTTGTTTTATAAAAGAAAACCAGATAAGTTTGGGTCTTTGATAAAGTATGCTCTCTAAGAATGCCGAGGTGAAGGATTCGCAAAGGTATTTGAGTTATCCCAACTCCTGGTTGTTGGTAAATCCCTTATACTAAGTACAGTAAGATATCTCACAAACTTTAACTTTGATTGTTTATTCGTATTTGCTTTATGTTGAAGTACGTTTCGATTTATGTCCAAAGTTTTTTCTTTACCTTGTAATTAATCATTAATTAACTAAATCAATATTTTATTTTCTTAATTCATTAGGTTATTTTTTGTGTTCTTTATTTTAATCAGGTTAGTTTGATTAATAAGATGTTTTGCTTTTTGTAAAATTCTAATTCATTAAAAATTACTTGTATTTTGCTATGTGAATACGATGTCTACTTATACTCCAAAATACTACCAGTATTTTGGGAGTACTGTTTGTGATTGAAAATAAATGATTAAAGCATTTGAAAATGAAACAAACATTAATTATTATTTTTACTTTTTATACACATAAAAAGTAATATAATATAAAAAGATATTTGGGGTCCAAAGTAGAGTAAACAAAAATGCATAGTTGCATATACCTGCAAAACACATAATTTAAAAGATATGGCGGTTTTTAAAATAATTTAAGAGACCTTTCTTCTTAACTATAAACCGTAAATACATTAAGAACTATAGGAGATTTCACGATAGGATTGTACTACTGAACGATAGGATTGTACTTCTGAACGATAGGAGATTTCTATGTAACAGTTGGAATGATAGTAAAAGTCCTGTAAAGCCAAAATTGGTTGAGGTTTTAGTCCACAAAACTAGATAGGGACCCAATATCTTAAAAAATATATTTATCTACAATTGATACGTAATATAAACATTGTATCTCTGTTTAGATTCGTAGAAAGTGATTCTTTACGCACATGTATTAATTGCGCATGCGTGTCTCATAGTTTTGAAGAATTCCTCTTCTTTACCACTCTAGCGCGGTAAAGAAGAAGAATTCTTCAACTTTACACACGANCTTTTTTTATGACCGACATAGTAGTTAAATAGTTTTGTGACATTTTTCTTGTAGCGAAATTTAATAACATTTAATAACTTATGCAATAAAATGAGTAGAGATGTAAACCAGAGAAGAGAACGAAATATTGATTGATAATGTAATAAATCAAGAGGCCCTCAATCTCAATGTTGTTATAAGTTGACATCTATGACATCTTTATGACGGCCGCGGCCGTGTATATTATTTCCACGTCAGTGGCGTCATACCCCGCTACATTACCGCTCTTAGCACCGCTCTCCTAGGAAACCAGAAAAATTGACCACCAATCATAAAAGAATAAGAAAATGGAAACTAAATACTACATAAACTGATACCATTAAAAAAAAAAAAAAAATAAATGGAGTTGCTATTAGAAATTTACAAATATTTTATTTATAAGTTCAATAACCTTTCTATTAATAATAGTTTTAATAAATTGGATTTAAAAATGTATACCGACATACATTTCTTATTGGATATTTTCTCTACTTTAACCTATTTTCTATTCCTGCAATTTTATCATAAGTTGCCATTTATCATTGCTGTTATCATAAGTTGCCGCTAGGAGCTCTTATATAATTTTATATAAAATTGATAACTTCTATTGGCGAAATATAGTACTACAATGAATACAAGTGAAAACCAAACTACCTCCTATTGCACTCTAACTTCCTGACACGATATTTAGAAATGCTTCATTTTTTATGTTTTTTTTTTCTTTTGCGTGACTGAAATCTCTTCTGTACCCTAGAGCTAAAACATATACCCATGATAAAAATTAAAACCACCGAAGAAGGTACCGGTTTATAAAAACCACTATATTAAATTGAAATATCTCGACCACTGTAAGAGATATCAAATAATTTAAAAGGTCCTTTTCTGAAAACAATGATATTAGCTTTAATATTACATCGAATTATCTTTTTTGAGATATCTGTGACAATCCGCAAAAAATTAGATTAATTTTCTAAGACTGCGGTCATAGCCTCTTTATTTTTAATTTTCTAGGTAAAATAAACAACTACCGAACATAAAAACTTTCGCAAATTTTCTCTATTGATTAGACTGTTATAAATCAATTTTTCATTTTGAATTTTTACAATAATAATTATGTTCTTAATAATTATGTTCTTAATAATAAAATAGAGGACTCTTATAATATTGCGACCCAGATCTGAACAGGTCTGACAATGTATTAAAACCTAGAGGCTATATTATTGAAAGTTAATTTAATAAGGTTGTAATAAAAGAGTTAAGAGTATGTCTATTGATCAGAGCCTCTCCCAGGAGAGCTTCAAGTTAATTGGACCAGTCCTGAAATCTCTGGCATGTGATTGGCTCGTTCCTTCTCCCTTCAAAATCTCTTACACGGAAAAAACCTACCGTTATTCAATTTATTTACCTTAAACCCCCCCCCCTGGGGCTCCGTCCTTTTCCTCTCCCTTATTTTTTTTTGAAAATGGAATAAAATTGGACGAGGGAGCCCGAGCGAGAGGGAGTATTTAACCAAGTGGAAACTCAGTCAATTTTCCACAGTCTACACGCTCTTTTCTCCTCTTAGCACTCATTTCGCGCTCGAAATTTGAATTTTTTATTTCTTTTCATTTCCTATCTTTTCGACAAAGAAATGTCTATTGCCATTTTCACCATTAATGTATAAGAAGAAAAAAAAACGTTTATTTTACATAATTTTTACATAAAACATTAAAATGAATAACAAACGTAAATGACCCTTGGAATTTTCTTCGAGTGTAAAATAAGTGTATTGTTTAACATTAAAATCAAGTTGATAAATTACGTTTTATAAATAAATTAAAATCTAACACATTATGAAATTTTTTATGTTTAAAAATAAAACGAACATTAATTTTTGTAATAAACTATTTAAAAATGTTGCATAAACATTTTCCCTGTTATCTTTAATTCATTTGAACTAACTTCTCACATAGGTATAGGAATCAAAAATGATAATTATATTCACTCATTTAGTTGTAAGAAGAAATGCTTTTTGAAATTTTAAAAAGTTTAAGTAGAAATGGTATCTGCAAAAAGTTCGTTGTTTTGACTGAGATTTTGTGGTAATCAAACATAATGATTGGTTTGTATCACTTTTGAAAAAGAAATAACACTGTATTATAAAATATAAGTTTATTCGTCTTCACCACAATGTTTAAATTTAATATAAATCAGACCGGTTTCAGCCTCTAAAATACAATATTATCACAAGTATAAAAAGTATGACGGCTATCTTCAGTGCCTTATATTTATAGACTGACGAGAAGGTAAGGTAGCAAGTGTTTTAGGACATAAGGTCGGGAGGGGTGTGGGATTCATGGAAAAGCGGGTGTGAGGGGTTTCCAATCGGATTAAGAGCTAGGGCCAAGCTCTAGGTCTAGGAATGTGAAGGAAGTATACATATTTACAGAGATTTAGACAATATTAAAATAACAGGTTTGAATAATAATAAAATAACTAAACTTAAGTTGAACAATGTTCACTAGAATCTAAGAGAGGAACAATAGTAATCTAAGAAGCTCTAAACATATCTCAAAATAACCAATGTAATAATAAATGAGTNGAAACTTAAGTTCTAGAATGCATTGCTCTCTTTCATTTTTTGAAGACTTTATTATTTCAGGTTTAAGAAAGGGTTATGGGAAATTTAGTTTAAAAAAAAAATACTTCGCTAAGGCAACCACATTTATTCCAATAAAAATAAATTTTTGTTTTGATTTGCTGATCTTTAAATAGATATAATACAATTAATCTGTAAAAATGTTACACTTGGACGAGTCTCGAATCGCAAACGTCGTTAAACGATGTCGCTGTATGAAAAAATTCACTCTATCGCCGCTAAAGAAGTTTCACTTCAAAAAAAATAAGTTAGAGGAAGGCGCTACGGGAGGACCTGGTGCTACCCGGGTAGGAAAAAAATAAGGTCGTACGGGCCCCCCGGTATTAATACTCGTATAACTGTTTATAAGATAAACCGTGGAGAAGAGACTGTAGGAATTTTAACTCAGAAACCAAAACGGGGGCGGCGCAAAAATTTGACTTTTTTTGGTTACCCATTTTTAGCGGCGCCCTCTTTGGGCGTCGAGGTCGAAATACCTACAGTGTATTTTCCTCGGTTTACCTTATAGCTGCCAGGTACGCCCTTATTATTACTTTTTTCCGACCTGGGCGGCCACTAGCGCCTCCCGTAGCACCTTTCTCCAACTTGGGCTCTATAACATATACATTTTTACCGCAGTCTTTTTTTTTAATATCATAATATATATTAATATTTTTTTAAACTTAAATACCTTTTGCAACCCCCCGCTCTACACTCTACACTAAAGCCTCGGCCCTCGCGCTTCGTGTATGCGTCTGATAGCAGTGAGATTGCCGCCTCAAAAATCACAGCTCAAAAGTGCCGCCCTTCAAAATTTGCCGCCTTGGGCTATAGCCCTTCAAGCCCCCCTGTAAATACGGCCCTGCCTGTTGCACATGTACATCCCGTTAGAGGTCAAGATAAATTTGTTCGTTCATTTATTATTTATCAACCTGTTCATCTTATGATATTCAAATTTTATGACTAAATTTGGATTCTTTGCAAAATTTTCGGGACAGCTAAACATTAGTCCGAAACGGGAAAATGATGTATTGTTTTTGCAGCTGGTCAATGATGGTAATATAAACCGTGGTAAAACGGTTTGTGTCACCGAACAGTAACCGTTAGCGATAGCAGGCCACACTTATGGAGCCATGGGCCACTAACTGTTGGCAAATCCGTAATACCCAATACAAATATCACCCATAGCATGTAAAATTTGTTAAACTTATTAGATTCTGTAATATAATTAGCTATTGCATACAATAATACTTAATTTGACATTTCTAAAAGAAGAGCTGCTTGATTTAAAATTTAAAAATCACAAAAACAGATAATAATAGACTGCCAATAATGTGGCTCAGTTTCCTCGCGTCCTATAGAGCATACTTCAATGAGTTTATGCTTTAACAACCCTTTATTGTCAGATTTATTTAATTTTCCCTTCTTTTTAAAAAACTGCAATTTTTTTTTTTTTTTTTTTGGAGTTTTTACTTTAATAAAAGTATCAAAAGTAATATTAATTGTGTGCAGGTAGTTCAATTGAAATTAATCTTGGGCTACCGGATGACTAGTTTTGACAAACCATCAAAATTNAAGGTCGGAAATAGAAGTATATGTATACGTTAATAAAGGTAGATTATATTAGATTGAAGATAAAGTAAATCAAATTAATACTGTTTATTTCATTTAGCAAGTATGTACAATTCAATCTCTAACTTTCAAACATTTATCATCCACCTGATTGAAATGACTCATGAGCAAACATTTTTGGAAGAGAATAAAGGTAATATATGGGACTCGGAGAGGTCCCTGGTTTTGCGCCCATTTAGTGATAATATGGTAGCAACATGTATGTCAGTGATACACATGTCGCTGATTTTTTAATTTTTTTATTAGAAGCAAGGGTGACCGCAACCATTTGTCACTGCAGCAACCTGCAACCTGTAAAATGTCACTTATCCATTACTGCATTGACCTCTTGCATACTAGAGTCAGATTTTTTACTTTTTCATATACCTAGCACTACATTCTCTCACTAATATCTCTTCATATAAATATAAAGAGAAAATATTGTAGTAGTATCAAATTGTTACCTGCTTTAGAGTCGTTCCATCCATTGAAAATTGTTTTCAATGAATCGGTTGTTGGTGTAGATGCGTGAAAAAACTAGTCTGCCAATAATAATAATAAAAAAAATAACACATATTTTAAATAAAATTGTTGGTAAAGTCTCAAGTTTACTTTTTACAGACTTTTATTCAATTTATAATAATATTAAAATACATTTCAATATAAATATAAAGGTTGAAATGGTTGTAAATGTCTATCATAAAAAAATGCTATTATATAAAAGGACTGAGAGTAGAATTGAAGCTGATACTGCAGCATCGCAATTTGCTTCCCCCTGGACCCGGACAGATTTTTATTTTAAGAAAAAAAAAATTGTAAAAGGTTTTATTATAGACGCTATTTTCCCTTTCATCGGCTCGTTTACGTTCTTTACTTTGTCACTGTTAAAATGGTTTTCATATTTTTTTTTCTCTCTGCCTCGTGCCTCCATTTGCTTTGTGAGATTCGAAGCAGTTAGAAGATTTTTCGATTTTCTGTCTGGCTGAGAGGCGGAGTATGCCGAAGAGCTCGGTGTTCTGCCGCACGAGCGGTTCCGCTCCCGTGACAATTCTTGTCAGTTATTCCACCTTGGTTTCAAGTTTTTCTCAGGAGACTTGAGAGAGAAAAGCATTTAACCAAAACTTCTTTTCTTAAACCGTTTTCTTATCAGTTTGTTTCCACTCGTTTGATGGGTTTTCCCACCAGTTTCGGTTTCATTTTTCCTCTCGTAAGATTATATAAACATTTAATTTTTTTTGTCTTATATTCATTCTTGTCATATTTCCCCCATAACATTTTAATAAAATCCTATCACAAATATTGTCAAATATAAACGCACATCTCCAAAACATTTATTTTCCTTTTGACATATCAAGTTGTATCAAGTTTAATTTGATAAGGTTTTTTTTTTAAAAAAGCTCAGTGGTAATGTATAACTTAAATATCACGACCTTTAATAAAATTATATTACTCTAATTATGCAAGCCTTAAAGTTTTTTAATTCAGGGTTTAACCCATTGTTCCTAGAGTTTTATAGATAATATGAACGTTTCTCTTTTGTCTCCTCTATCCAAAGAATTACATAGACTGAGAAAACAATTAATTACCAACATACTGTGCTTTTCGTAGTTCTCTAGTCGTAAGACAAAACGGGTTTTATCTGCAAGGTACTATCTCTCCGATAATGCTTTGATCTACCTGGCTCTCTTCTTTGGCGCTGATGATGATGATTGGCGTTGATGATGGCTACTTACGGTTAAAAGTCGGTTTCGTTTTAAAAATACTTTTATGGAATGACAGTGTTTTACAACTTTAGAGTCACAACATATCCTTATCCTTATCCGCTAAACAAAGGACAGTTAAGTGCGTTGGTCAGGAACAACAAAGGTACCATTGAGGAAATAATTGCTAACACACAAAACGGTCGATGGTCTACTTTTCAGCCCCCAGTGATAAGGAAAACTTAAAACGTCATCAGTGGAGACTGACTATTAGCCTACTATTTAATTCTTTGCTTTCGATTCCCCGGAAAAAGTGCTTACTACTGAGCGAATGCCGATGGACGCGGCTTCCTGACATGATGGGTTTCATAGCTGTTAGTTTTCGTAGTGTCAACTTATTTATAGAGTTTTTTTGGTTCGTTGTTTTTATATATTTTGTTCAAAAGACACTGGATTCAGCCATAATTTCATAGTCATTTAAGTTATGCTCAATTTTTGGTATTCTTTCGCTTCCTCAATAAAAATCACCATGTCCAGGTAATCTAAAATCAAGTCGAGTAAAGAGAAGTAAAAGATGTCGTTGAGTGTTGGAGCAAGGGCGTTGCAAATAGCACCGCTTGCTTTCCCCAACTGTAAAGAGAAGAAAGGTAGGATCTTAATTAAAAAACCTTTAATTTTCAAAAGTAGATGTGTATTCTNATTTTCTTCTTTTTAGTGCATGTTATATATTATATAAAAGCGTATTTTTATTTATTTATTTATTTATTTATTTTGATATATATAACATATTCTCTAATTCGTCAAACTAATTTTATTTAGTTAAAGTCGTTTCGATAACTTGCCCTGCTTAATGGAAAAATCTTATTTAAAAATTACAGATTTTTTTGTGATGTTAGGATTCCTAAGAGTTTATGTTTAGGTGTTTACCTCACTAGATGATTTGTTGCTTATACTTTTCATAGTTATTTTTCCAAGTATGTTTTATCTATGTTACTGCACGTCAGATTTCCTTGGGGCCTCAGGGTTGACATAGAAGGAAACGCTTTGAAATTTAAGCCGTTTTCCACCACTGTCAGAGTACAGGGGATAAAAGATTCCTGTCCTATATAAGAAGCTTTTCCTTATGATTCCACTTGATATCCTAACTCGCTCTCTCAGCCTTGGCCATCAGGGTGGGGAGCTTCCGACGGTTGGGCGGTTGGTCGCCTCGTACGATAAACCATCGAGTCCGGTAGTTTTAGTCCGGCGACAAGCCCTCACAAGCCCTAACTGTTGGGACCAACCCCGTTGGCTCCGACAGTCGAGTCGTGTGTAGGGCCTTTTAAATTATATTCAATATTTTATATTAGGCGCAGAAGGTTGAAATTATTATATGGCCAACACTTAGCTAGTTATGACCTACTAATTTAAGTTTCATCAAAATTTTTATAATTTATCTCAGTTATTAAGATATGGAGATTCGCAAAAATGTTGACGGACAAACCAATCGATCGGCAGAGATAATATACGGACTCACAGAAAAGCCACATCTGTTTTTTGATGTCTGAAGCCGATAACTGTCTATGAATTTTTGAAATCGAACACAAAAAAATTCTTTCTAGAGATCACACAATACTTTCGCTATCTTTGGAATCTAAAATTAAATAANTCCTCGTAGCCAAAGAAGTTAAATAAAAATAAGAGCATTAAAGGGATACACCGATGAATGAATAATTAAAACATCCTACTTGGTTTGCTACCTTTAAGATTATATTATACCACTATTATATTATACCTCTCTTCTACTATTTCTACAAAAAACTACAACCACCAACATTACCACTCAATATCACTATCAACAAACCCCTCCAGTGCAGTAATTATAAAACCTACCTCGTCTACATTCCTATATTACCACTATCATCTTTACTATTACCAACGATACCCAAAATATATTACTCCTACAGCTAAGAATCATTAAATTTTACTAACTTATTTAATAGTTTAATAATTCATGACTTTAATATTAAATTCGTTAAAATAATTTAATTTTAATGAGTGTATATTACAATTAAATGTTAGATTTATTTTTAGTCTTATAAATAAGACAACACAGAAGAAACCATTTCATCTAATAAGTAAATTTTGAGTCATTTCATAACATTAATTAGTTCGCAGTTATAAATTTGCCTTATTATAGAAAAGCAGTGAGTTTAAAAGTTATCATTTCATCATACCCTCATGCATATAGTATAGGTATGAGAAAACTAAACAGAAAACTGTACAAAGTGTATTCTGACTACGGTTTCATTCTATTCACCAAAGTTAAACAACTCTACCAGAGTTTTTTTGATGTTTGGCTACTACTAAGTAAAGTAAGATATCTCACAAACTTTAACTTTGATTGTTTATTCGTATTTGCTTTATGTTGAAGTACGTTTCGATTTATGTCCAAAGCTTTNTGTTTCCACTCGTTTGATGGGTTTTCCCACCAGTTTCGGTTTCATTTTTCCTCTCGTAAGATTATATAAACATTTAATTTTTTTTGTCTTATATTCATTCTTGTCATATTTCCCCCATAACATTTTAATAAAATCCTATCACAAATATTGTCAAATATAAACGCACATCTCCAAAACATTTATTTTCCTTTTGACATATCAAGTTGTATCAAGTTTAATTTGATAAGGTTTTTTTTTTAAAAAAGCTCAGTGGTAATGTATAACTTAAATATCACGACCTTTAATAAAATTATATTACTCTAATTATGCAAGCCTTAAAGTTTTTTAATTCAGGGTTTAACCCATTGTTCCTAGAGTTTTATAGATAATATGAACGTTTCTCTTTTGTCTCCTCTATCCAAAGAATTACATAGACTGAGAAAACAATTAATTACCAACATACTGTGCTTTTCGTAGTTCTCTAGTCGTAAGACAAAACGGGTTTTATCTGCAAGGTACTATCTCTCCGATAATGCTTTGATCTACCTGGCTCTCTTCTTTGGCGCTGATGATGATGATTGGCGTTGATGATGGCTACTTACGGTTAAAAGTCGGTTTCGTTTTAAAAATACTTTTATGGAATGACAGTGTTTTACAACTTTAGAGTCACAACATATCCTTATCCTTATCCGCTAAACAAAGGACAGTTAAGTGCGTTGGTCAGGAACAACAAAGGTACCATTGAGGAAATAATTGCTAACACACAAAACGGTCGATGGTCTACTTTTCAGCCCCCAGTGATAAGGAAAACTTAAAACGTCATCAGTGGAGACTGACTATTAGCCTACTATTTAATTCTTTGCTTTCGATTCCCCGGAAAAAGTGCTTACTACTGAGCGAATGCCGATGGACGCGGCTTCCTGACATGATGGGTTTCATAGCTGTTAGTTTTCGTAGTGTCAACTTATTTATAGAGTTTTTTTGGTTCGTTGTTTTTATATATTTTGTTCAAAAGACACTGGATTCAGCCATAATTTTTTTTTATTATAAACTTCATCATAGTCATTTAAGTTATGCTCAATTTTTGGTATTCTTTCGCTTCCTCAATAAAAATCACCATGTCCAGGTAATCTAAAATCAAGTCGAGTAAAGAGAAGTAAAAGATGTCGTTGAGAGATAATTATTTTGTGGTAGATCTGTCAGTCAATAATGTCACAAGAGTGTTGACTGTACGTGTTTATGTTTGTAAGCAAGTATTTCTTCAATGGAACTTCCTGAACTTCGTGCTCAATTGTCCCTGATCCGGTGCAAAATCAAGGATAATTGTGAATTTGGAAATTTTGTAGATACATTTTAGAGAGTAACTTAGATAAGTAAGTTTATATAAACTTTGTAGTTGGGAGTTATGGTTTCGAGCATGTGGTAAGCCAAGACCTTTTAAACCAGCTTAAATATAAATATGTTTTAAGAAGGAAATGGAAAAGTTGGCAAGAAACCTTTACTCTGTTATCTTTACCCTGATGTTTAATTTCTAAATGTATTTTAATAGAATATGCTAACAGCGACAAAGTAACAAAGTTCTATCCACTATGTTTTCACCGATTAAATTTTAAGCTAACGTTGCCTTTAACTTTACACTAAACTTGACCTATATAATCCTACAGGCTTACCTCCTGAATTTAAACCCTAAGGATTAAGCAGAGGCCCTTCCTTCCCTTGGAATTTACAGTGAAATCCTAACCAAGCAATCAATACACGGACTTTATCAATTGTTTCTAACCTAGTCATATATTTATTACCTTGTATGGAACAGAATACAAAATAAATAAATAATGTTTGTTTTTTACATGAATATGAATTAGCTCTGGGTTACAGAAAAAAATGCCATATCGCAAAAAACGAACAAAAAAAATGTGACGTTTTTAAATTACGTGCAGGAAGTTAGGATGTGATAGGAGGTCTTTAGGTTTTCATTTATAGTACAATATTTTGACGATAGGTGATTTATAGTACAATATTTGGACGGAGTTTTAATAAATAATGTAAAAAATGCGACACACATAAAAATCGTGCCAGGAAGTAAGAATATAATAGGAGGTAGTTTGGTTTTCCCTTTTATTAATTGAAGTACTTTATTTCGCCAATAGAATTTATCAATTTCATATAAATGATATCAGAATACCTAGCAGACCAAATATTAGTCACAAAATTGACTAATGTTTCATAATTTCGCACCTTAAGGCTCTACCGCCCTTTGAGGTTAGGAAAAACAGTAAAATTCAAATAACTCTGGTTCTAAGCAAGATATCAAAAATCTAATCACAGGCTTCATTCCTAATTTTAATTCTGCACAATTTGAGCCCTATTTCAACTTCCTATGATAAATAGTGCAGGCGCCATTTTGATACAACGAGTTTTATCGTCAGCGCGGGAAAAACTAGCAAATGTGGTGGGGAGCCAATGAGAGCTGAAGATTTGCCCTCTGGATAACAATAGTTTACAACTCTGGACTTGTGAAATTTGCGTAAAAGTAGGTGGCAATACATTTGACTGATGCTTTCTTTCCAATAGTGTTGAGGATTTAATGATACTTGTTTACTTATTAGATGTAAATAATATAATTATTGATTACTTTTGATGCTAAAAAAAATTAATATCTTCTCATGTTAGCTTATTATTTGATTTGTAAATAATTTATTTGTTTTCATAAAATAAAATAATATTAAATATATAGGTATCCGTTTTTTTTTTACAATTCAGAACCATATTTATATTTTTTTTCGATATCATGCAAAATAATGGAGGTTTTAATACTAATTAATAATTAATAAAAGTACTAATTAATAATAAGTAATTCTTTATGGTAGTCAAAACACCGTGTGCAAAAATCAAGAAAATATTATCATTTTTAAAAGGTTTGAGAACAAGCAGGAGTTTGTATAAAGAATGACTATTTCTTGGAATCCCATAAGTAAAAATTAAATTCATTTTTAGTACTTTATCTTGGGACTTTGTGACACACTTTATAATCTAAAATTATTAATCATTTTATTATTAATTTAATTACATACTATAAATTTGATTGCAAACTTATTATTTCCTGTTATGAACATACACTCATTACTTATTTTTTTGCTGCAAAAACAAAAACATTATATGGTTTATTACTTAGTCGATTCAATTAGTTAAGTAGTACGCAATATCTTCATTAAGGATAAAAACCATAATCATGTTTGATACGGAGAAATAGTGGGTTTTATTTGAACATGAGGCAAAGGGTTTTAGGCTTGATTGATTACCTTCAGGCAGAGAGAGAGTAAAGTGTATCGCTTCTACAGTCAAGCTCGTGGGAGAGAGTAGATAGACCAAAATCAAATAGGCTTGAAGATTTGATTTTACAAGCTGCCATGTTTCCCTGATAATCTCATTTACCCCATTTTCATATATTTGCATGCAGTTGAGTATTCAGCCGGAAAATCATCGACACTTAAATTGATTTGGGTTCGGAATTGACTCATTTCACGAATTGACAAATTTTCTGAAGGGCAATCGATCGATCTACTAAGTATTTTTGAAAAGTCCGAAAACTTGTTCGTTTCTCTGACTAATGTACCTCTGTCCAATTCTAAATGGGACATAAAAAAATCAGTATCATAAATAGTAACAAATGAGTTACTGGGTAATAGGAATGGGAAAGAGAGAACTCAGAAGGAAATAAAAGTTCCAGACCTCCTCCTAAAAATCAGCCTATCAAGTAGTGATATATATATTGCGGTCAAGTTTGTTNAAAAAAAAGTATGTTTACCTTTATGTTTTTTATTATTTTTCAATTATTGAGGTAAAATTTAAGTTGTAAACGAAGTATTTTTTTTTTTACTCGTGCATAATACGCACCCCGATTTTGGAAGGAAAAAAGAGGTAAAAAAAGTGCGTATTATACGCGAGATTTTACTTGTGCGCATATGGAAGAGAAACAAATGGAAGCAGAAATTTGGCAGTAACTTATATGAAACCAACAATTTACTTATTATAAACTATTCCATCAACAATTTTAATCGGAGGAGTAGTTTTTACAATAAATTGGTTTGCAATTATTGAACGAAAAACGGACACGGATTTCTGTCTTGGACTTTTTGATTTCGGGATATAAAATGTTTTCGTTCGTCAGAACGATCACATAGCTTCCGCCGTTACCTTCTGTAACGTTGAATAAAAAAAANAACATTTTCTTTTAAATTTTATTGTTTGATTGTCCCCAAATCTGGTAACCTAAATTAATGGTAACCTAGAAAGCTTAAACTGGCACAGATTATGCATTTTCGATTACTTCTACAATAATCAGTTTTTTTAAGTACAGTTAAAACATCTAATAAAAATTTACTTCTTGATTAACAAACTTTTAATTTGTCTTGGCTCATCAATTTTAGTCATTAAATCCACTTATTTTATTCAACAGATGGGAACGTTGCTGACAGATGGTGATTTGGAATATTGTTACATCGACGAAGAAAGTGGGGATCGAGTTATCCAACATCTTAGAGACAACTTCTTCGCCGATGAACCACTGAATAAATCTGTACAACTTGTGTCCAGAGGCGAGAGCAATCTGCAGTTGGAGAAACAGAGCTTAAAAACCATATCCGATGGATTGTCCATAATGGCGCTGCACAAACCAACTCATCAGGTATAATCAATCATCGTTTGAATTCTTTGGGCCGGGGACCTCGGTATCTCTTTATTGATAAGAGAGTTGGTTCTTTTATCAAGTAAAGTTAAACAGCATTGGGAGGGGCTACAACTTGGATGATAACCACAGATATGGGTTCATTTCCCGGATCTAACCACTCCATTCGGTGATCATCCAGCATCGCCATATAAATGAGAATTTCAGTTGTAAGTTTTTTTCACCAGATGATGCAATACACTAAAACCATACATCATCCTTTAAATTTATATTGTAAGAGCTTTAAAATAGGCTTAAGCCCTCCTATCTAGTTTAGTTTGAATTCTTAGATGATTCCTAGAAATTATTTCTCTAAGATAATTGTAGTTGAAACTCCCCTGCGCTTTTTATCTTCTCATATTTTTCTTTGGTGACAAAGTTTGAAGTATGCTTTTGATCTATTTTTCTGCTATTCATAGTTTCGTGAAAGGCACTCGCCGGTTCTCTTCACAGGAGTAGTGCAGAGTGCAGAAAAGACAGCCCTTAACTTCAAGTTCAAAAAGACGCCATTAAATAAATATGCCATCTTTCATAACCCCTCAGCATTCCATTTTTGAACTCAGTGACAAAGTGAAGGCCTGAGGGCGTAAGTGTAAGAAAGATAAAGAATTGTTTACAATTTCCTCATCTCTATATAAATAAAATCCAAATACCAAATACCTACTACCCTGAATAAGGGTAGTAGGGATGCCCATCTCTCCAAGAGGGATATATTACCCCCCCCCCCCCCCCCCCCCCCCCCCCNTTTTAGGTCGGGAAAGTTTCTATATTTTTCTATTCGTCGAGACAAACATTTATTTTAGTAAAACCAACTGAGGCACAGCTATGAAGTGTTAATGATCTGATCACCAAATCTATTTAATTGCAACACGTTTTAAAATGAGAGAATAAAATAGAAAAAAAAATATAAATTGAAAAGTTATAGAAAAGTTTATCCTCTTCAATATTGATAATTGCATTTGCTTTTTGATGCATAGGCACAGAGATATTGAGCAAAACTAAAAAAAAACGAAACTGTCTACGTTTGTTTTCGATGTAACTCAACTTGAACAAGGTTNTGCAGAGTGCAGAAAAGACAGCCCTTAACTTCAAGTTCAAAAAGACGCCATTAAATAAATATGCCATCTTTCATAACCCCTCAGCATTCCATTTTTGAACTCAGTGACAAAGTGAAGGCCTGAGGGCGTAAGTGTAAGAAAGATAAAGAATTGTTTACAATTTCCTCATCTCTATATAAATAAAATCCAAATACCAAATACCTACTACCCTGAATAAGGGTAGTAGGGATGCCCATCTCTCCAAGAGGGATATATTACCCCCCCCCCCCCCCCCCAAGGCCCAGGGCGCAAGCCCAAAATCTGCCTGAATCACTTGGAATATTTAAATAATCTCCCCAATCCCTGAAAAATACTCCAAAATCAAATTCCCCCAAAAATTCTGAAGCCATCAACTCACATTCACTCATTCCTCAGTAGTCGGAGAAAATTACTAATTAGGGATTGATGCAAATTATTGCATCCAAGAAGAGAGGGTGCAGAAAAAAGGGAGGAGGGATTTAGGAAACTGAATATTCTCAACTACACATATTCTCGATTAGTAAATGACTAATCAAATTTAAATAATAAATTAAAAATAACACAATCAGTAGCGAAGCACGGGAATCCAGCTAGTTTAAGTTGTAGAAATATTATTCCTATTTGTTAAATGAGATATTAATCAATAATGAGTAATTATTGTTAAATAAGTAATTTAAGCTAAATTTTTAGTATCTCAAGAATTATAGGATTAATAAAGGTTAAGTATTGGATTCAAAGAAATTTCCTCTCTTTACTGGTTTATTCATGAAACCACACTGTAGACTCACATACATAAAATTAATTTATTAATGTAACTCGTTGTTCTTCCATAGTCACACTGTCGAAAGCAACTTTAATAATAATAATAAAAAAAGAAGAGGAAGTTTTAGTGAATACTTTTAGTATGTTTACTTAATCCTTAATCTAACTTTAGTTGGCTATCATTGACGTTTGCAAATAAATAAAGTGTATAGATAATGGAAGAATGGTGTGTTCTAGACAGAGATATAAAGATAACATAGATAAAGAGACATAGATACCTTTTAAGGGGGTGTACTTTAACCTAGTAAGTGGGCATGCAGTCCCCCTATAAAGTATAAATACAAAAAGCTTTGATCGTGTTTGAAACTATTTACTGTTTTTATATTCAAGCTTCAAGAGCTAAAAATAAAACCTCAACTACTTTCGTACTTTTCACTAAGGAGAACATTTAAATTAATATTCGTTACTAACTTTAGACAAAAGTGAACAAGAGAGCTACTTTGGAAACTTTTTTTTTAAACTATAGTTATAGATTTAGTAACTTAGTAACCCTTGTCTAAATCTATTATCACGCCACAGTCATAAACTAAGACGTAATAAACCCTAGTAGATTGCAACTAAAAATATCGTTACGACGAATTCGAACAAACATTTTCATATATAAAGTAAGGCTAAATTTAAACCCAATAATGTCTAATCTAATCAATATTATTGCTTCCGAGCTTACCAAATGTAACGGAAGCTATGATGTGATTGTTATAAAAAATTTATTTCATTCAGATTTCAAAAATTCCAAGACAGAAATCCGTTTCAGACATTGGGAACATTTTTGGTTTCGTGTAATTCTGTAATTTTGTCGCTAAATTTTTGCAAACCAACTAATCTTAAAAATTACTGTAAATTAAACAATTTCCACAATTATTGTATATTTTTGTAGTATACTCTTAATGACTTCATTTTTTTTGAGCTCAATTTTTTAACGGCTGATAATTTTGAATTCGCTGTTTCTCCCGTGTGCGTGTCAAAAAGGTTAATAGTGCGTTTCTTATGATTCAATAGTTATTGGAGCCGAACAGAGGGACAAACACAGGAACGAAACTACACGGGTTATTTTTTTTTGGTTTTACCAACGAAACCTTGAAAAGTAAAACCTCTAAAGGCAAATGTCAATGTAAAGTCACGTGAATTCCAAAAAATATAATTTTAAGCTTGAGGCGTACGTTTGTAAGGATATTTGAGAACCGTTTATTCAATATTAAAGTAGATATCAAATTCTTGTTCAAGATGTTTTAAAGAACAAAGATACTGCTGTGTGTTCACATATAATTCGCCGAAGATTTAATTAATTTTTTCCGTGGTAGGCTGTGAAATAGTAACTTTAAAGCCTAAAAAACAAAGC
>KZ651625.1:137571-158559 GCA_001010745.2 Gerris buenoi
AGTGGTGTGTAGTGACATTTTACTAGATCAGTAATAATTTTTAACAATTTTTTGACTTATTTTATATACATAAAATAAAATGTTCAGGTATGTAATTGACTAAAATATTTTATAACTCAGCATGACCAATTTAATATAATTTATATTTAATTCATTTCTATAGGTATAATTTTTATTTTATTATTGTAAAAGATCTATTGTAATTTTAAATTGTAAATTTTCAGGTTTGAAAATGTCTCAAATAGGAGATGAAATATAACCAAATAAATATTAATATATAAAAAAAGCAAATGCTTAGCTTTCTTTTTTATTATTTAACTTATAAAAAAAAACCCTGAAGACTCAAAAAATAAGAATATATATATATTAAAGGGGACAACTAATAAAGAAAATGGTTAAATATAAGGTAAGAAGAGAAATCCCGTTTAAAATCAAAACCGGTCCATAAAATCATTCTTTTAATTCCCAGTTGGCCCAAATTATTTTTTTTAATGCTCACATCAAGTTTTATAGTCAAATCTTAATTTTGAAATCATTTTGATAGTACTTTTTACATTATAGTCATGCGATTTATTATTTTATAATGTAAGGAAGCTATGTGCCACACTTATTGACAGGATTTTTTTTATTATAAAACAATAATTTTTATACTAAGCAATCTGTTATGGATGATTTAAACGAACAAACCATTAAACAATAGAGATAGTTGTAAGAAGTGGTTACCTACAGATTAAAACAAAAGTGAAATTTTGCTTTTGACATGTTTAGAGACGTAGGGATGCTTGAAATAGCTGATGAGTGAAGTGACTTCTAAAAGGACCCGATTTTCCAGTAAAATAATTGTGTATTCAGCAAGTGGTTGGGTTCAATCAATACTTGACGGGGAGGGTGGCTAACAAGGGCCCGAGGGACCGTCTAAAATACCTTTGGATAATTAACTGTTGAAAGACTTCATCTCCAGGCACTAATTTGATTTTCTACTGGACCAACCTCGGCCCTTCATGTACTAAAGCGCTTCTCTTATAGCATCGCCCTGATCACTTCGTGCTTTTAATATCCTACATGCCTAGTTAAACCATTATCGTCAACGTATAAGTCAAAAATTGGATAGTTTAAACGTAAGTGCTATTGAATATTTATTAAAGGCTAAATATTCATCAGTGATTATTCACAAATGGCGATGACTATATGAAGAGTAAAATAATCATTAATGGTATTTCATTAATAATAATGACTATAAGTAAAATAAACCATTTTACATTTTTTTTTTAAATATTAATGTGATGGACAGTTCATCAGTAGTTACTATGATTTATTTATTTTTTAGTAACAATATAATAATTGCAAGATAAAAAGAACTTTTTATATACTACGTTTTTAAATTTTCTGTCATAAATCATAAATTTTAAACCTGTCAAAACAAATAAAATAACTTGCGGATTTTTTCCCAACTAATTTTCCATACAGCAGAATTTGCTGAAACGAATTAAATTTTGCTGAAAGATAGCTAAAAGTATTAATGGCTAAAAGCATTGTCATCGTGTTCTGAGCTATTCTAAAAGTTTCAAATGTCTAGCTACTCGGGGAGTTAGCTAAAAATCGATTGCAAGATTTGTACTGGACAAACAGAGAAGAAAGCAAGCTAATAAAAACGTAGTAAAAAAAGTAGAGCCTTTTTTTCCCCCAAATTTGAAATTTGGGAAAATACAAACCATCCTACTAATAAGAAAGGTGTTCATATAAAATAAGCAATTTACATATAATCAATAAAAATCAGATCTTGAAGATAATTTCAAGAAAGGAAAGAATATTAATAAAAGAAATTTTAAAGGAATGAAGAAAGCCTTATGAACATCAATAATAATAATAATAATATAAGGAAAAGTTAGCTTTTAACACCAAATAATCACTTTTATTTTGGTGAAACGAGATAAAGTTAATAAAGAAATTTTCTCATCACTGACCGAGTTAATCAAGATATTTGACTTTAAAGTAATTAAATTATCTCATCACTAATGAATTCGACTATCATTGGTACCAGAAATATATCTAAAAATGATAAGGTATTAAAGTGAACGCTGCTACATACAATAAAGCTAATATTCTTAGAAAGATCCGACCAAAAATGGAAATCATCAGGACTTGTTACACGAATTGAATTGCGAAGAAGATAAGAGAATAATTAATATAAAAATACCATTTTAAAAAAACTGGTCTTATTTTCAACATTTTTTTTGGTTTCTGTATTCTTCACTTTAATTGCTTCCATGTTCCATGTGCAAAATTTGGGGAAGATTGAAACACGGAAAGTGGTTCAAAATTTTATTTTGAATTAAACGCGATTAAATTTACAAAGCAAAGTAATATAAGACTAATAATAAAAACAAGTAAAGTAGATGAAAGTAGATCAAAGCAAAGGTAGATAAAGTAATAATCATAAAAACAAAAATAAAATGACTATGAAGTCGATATCTGACAAATTTAAACTTTTCTTTCTAGGATCTATGGTGTTTATTTATTTATCTTCCGCGGTCATTTGTCGTAGCATGAATGTGGTGTGGTAGAAACTAATTAATTATTTATCTCAACCTTTTTGCTCTTGTTATATACGTTTGTTTCCTAACAGCGCTTGAATAATCTAGAATTAACATGACAAATACAAATATATCTACAACTAACTTAAGGCCTTACACACATCAACTTGTTGTCCAACTTGGTTGAGTTGAAGTTGAAGTGTGTATGGGCAGGTTGAGAGACCAAATCACAAGTTGAACAACCATGTTGAAAGACATCAAAACACTTTTGATATTGGTGGGCGGAGCTTATGTTTTTATCTCTTTTGATTCAAAAGTTATTGGAACCGTACAGAGTGACAGGCAGACACAGGAACCAAACTATTAGGGTATAGTTTCACTTTATGCTGGTTCTCTGTATGCTGGTTCTCTCACCACTGATGTTGTTTAAATTTTTTTATGTTGATCAACCAGGTTGAGACACCTAGTTGGATAACCAAGTTGAAGTGTGTATGGGGGCCTTTAGAAGAAAGATCCTACTTATAATTTTCTTATTATTATTGACTTTAAGAGTGCGTGTTCCAGTACAGCAGTGTTACTGGCACATAAAACTTATCGTGTTAGTTAAAATATGCAGGAAGGAATGTGAGACTAGATCGATACATGTTTGAGGCCAGATAAGCTTGATTAATAACTGCAGAAACCGCTAGTATCGCGTTTTAAACCGGCCTAAATCAACACTAACTGCTATTCTTATATTATTTATGTAACTACTTGTTACATAAGTATATATATAATATAATGAATGTAAAATAATTAAATACCGAATTTTTCTCAAGTGAAATATATAAATGTAATATGGTCAAGTAGACAAGTGGCTGGCTTAAGAAGAAAGATAAGAAATAATTGCCTACTTCTTATATGAGCAATATGGGCAGTTGGTTCACTAGATTCAGCGGTTCCCAAACTGTGGTACGCGGGATCGGGTCCAGTGGTACGCGCCGCAAAAATATTTCCGGTTGTTAGGGTAAGTGTCCATCTGAGACTTTTTAGTATCGAGACTCCGCTCACGAGATTGAAATCGCTAGTGGACATCGGGTTGAGACTAGTCTCGGAGACACGCCGACTCTCCGAGACTCGGGAGAGGCTGATATTGCTCTCAAGTGGACAAGGTTCTGAGACTAATCTCAAGACTAGCTCTCGAGATTTAGTCTCAGATGGACACACCCTTAGAAGTGTATTCATCCCTTATATACCTCAAAACCAAGTATAGAAACAGACTGTCCTGCGTTGAGGATGATGCGTTTAAAACTTAGCCCCATCACTCCAGAAATTGCTTTGCCCAATTATTGCAAGCGCATCCATGACATCCATCCAATTAACCTGCCTAACCATATTGTTTATTCGTTTATTATGACGTATTCTTTTAGTATGTTCTTTATGATTCTTTATAAATGTTATTAATATTCTATGTTCTATTCGTGTTATTTTGTNGTTATTTTGTTGTAATGTGATATTCTTTGTTCTTTCATGAATTATTTTTTTTTTTTTTTTTACTAAATAAGATACAATTTTTATTTAGTCCTTTTTTTAACAATCATGTTTAAACACCTTCTCTATATCCAGGGGATTGAAGGTAAAAAAAATAATGATACAGTACGCAGGTCTGGCACAACTTAAATTTAAAAATGTTTTCGGTTATAAAAAATTGTGATATCCTACGTTTTTGAACCTTTAAACTCAAAAAATATTTCTGGGGAAAGCCCCCGGATCCCCTTTCTTCTGTAAAAAAAGGTCCTGGATATTCCTGTATAAACATCAGTGGTACATGAAAAATTCAAGACATATTAAGTGGTACGCCACCAAAAAAGTTTGGGAACCCCTGCACTAGATCAATTAAAGATGACTTCTGTAATCAAAAATAACTTTATTGCCATCTTGGACATAGTCATCGATTGGACATAGACATAGTCGATTGGACATAAAGGGAAACAAAGGTTCCATTAATAATTAATTCTCTTCTTTTTTTTTTTTTTTAGTAATTTTAACCATTTCTTATAAAAGTCACTTACCTTAGCTTTAACTTCGAAAAATGTTTAAAATATTACTAAAACGGATCGTCGAACTAACGAAACTAAACTGCATATTATTACGATCCAAATTGATTCTTGGACTTTTAAGTCACAGGACCATTTTTAAACAATAATCTTCTTATTTACTATGAATTTCTGCTACAAGCTTGGAACTACGAACTAACAGTGATAAGTTTTATTAAGCCTTTATCATCCGTCGACAACAAATTTCCCATTTTTCCATTTCCCATTTTCCAAAACTTTCCTCTAATGATCACATACACTCTCTTTAATATCTCTAAAATTAATCTCCAAGAATACTTAAAAGTTTCTTTTGTCCATGAATCCTTATCAAACTAATCCTCTTACAACATCCTACCATCCAGCCAATTCCACACAAATCTCTTAAAAATAAGAAATCTCGTAACAAAGGCAGAGACGAAGAGATTAACTAGATTTTTATTAGAATATAATACTCTTAAATTTACATTATTTATTTCTCTGTCTACTTTGGGTATCATGTATTAGCATGAATTCTTTTTTCTGCTTAATGCTTAACGTCAACAACAAAACACTTGCCTAATTGATTATCTACCTCGGAAGAATATTTAAGCTGGAGTATTGAGCTGGAGTATTTACACTGGTCAAACCTTATTGCAAATTATGACAATATTGATATGACTCTAGAGCAGCTCCAAGTTCTTCGTGCTTTAAAAGAAGCATCCAAAATGATTATTTATCCTACTTTTCAGAGCATATTTTATTATTCATAGGGCCAATATGCGACTTCAGCTTACCTCTGTTTATCTTTATTAGTCCTGATTTTTAATTTCAAAAAGTTAAGTTTGTCATTTTATGAAATTATATGAGTTCAGGTATAACACCGATCTACCTCATGCAATTTTCCAGATACCAATTAAGTTTATGTAAGATTTTACTTTTGAACAGTAGTCGTAAGCAATCCAACTAAAAATTCATTAAAATAATTAATTTAAAACTGTATATTTAATATTATAATGTTTATATTATTGTGGGTCCACTGGTAATAAGAAGAAAATATTAAGATCAATGAAGTGGAAATTAGGGGTAAAGAATTGGATTTTTATCCAAGATCCTTGCTCCGATAACTTAATTAGTAGAGATCATAAATGTCTACGTACTTATTTCAATATTTGTTATTTAAACTTATTTAATCCAATAACAGTCAAAAATTTTGTCATTATACCAATAATACTTCTATGTTGATCTTTCCTGCTATGTAAACAATACTGTAACAGTCACTCATTACAATGTAAAATTGAGAATTTTCCATTGTGAAATTTCATTTGTCAGTGTAATATCGTTGTGGGCTATTATATCGAAAATTAGATTACACTACCTTTTGTCTATTCTCAAATTATTTATTTATTGTAAGAGAGGATAAAAAGAACTCCATTGCTCAACCTAGTATTGTACTTTAGTTTTAGATTAAGGGTAACTTTAAAAAAAAATAATAACATTTCTTAAACAATCAAATTTAATCTTCAATGAAAGAAATATATACAATTTATGATTGCGTTTATCATTACAATAATAATTATTTACAATGGCATGCATAATATATTAGGTACCTATGAATTTTTTTTTTTTTAAAAGTAACCATGTATATTATGTTGAAAAAAACAAATAATAATAAAAATATAAGAATAAAAATAATATATCAGAACAAAATAATAACTTAAACTGGTTCAAAGTTATAACAAGGTGCAATTACAAAACTTTTTCAATAGATAATAATAATATTGATAATAAAATGGTAACAACGTTCAAATAATGTAATAACCGTTATTTTGAAGGTATCATACATTTTTATTTTATTTTTATTTATTAACCTTTAGAGTGCATTAATTTATAATGCATTCAAAAAGTTTACATAATCGATAAATTAACATAAACAATTTTTTTATTTTTTAAATAAAAAGGATGTTACATATTGCAGATATTGTAACAAGAATAAATAAATTACATTTTAAGAGGGTTTCGTAGAGTACAGATCGGTTCACTTGCTAATCTAACTGTGTTATTATAGGTCCATTAATTGTATTGTTACAATTATGTATGGAGATTGCTAAATACATTCTTTAGAATAGATGAGTCAAGAGACTGAATAATAATTACATATTTCAGTTAACTGAGCTATACTGAAATAAATTAATGATTAATATGGACCATGATGGTTTTGTTTCACGATTTCATCAATCTTTTAGAACTCTAGAGTTAATTTATTACCAGCAATTAAATAATTTGTTAACAAAATGCACATTTCAATACATCATCATGTAAGGTAACATCGGTGTAGAATAATTAATAATTATAATTACATGTTTAATCAAAAAATATATGATTTCACAGTGGGCAAAACAGTATTTTTATTACTAATTGGGTCCCATCCTCCATAAAAACGGTCCGAGACTAGTCAGACAAACTTTCTCATATATGTACATTTAATTACTATTGGAAATTTTATCAAAAATTATCATAAAAATATCTTCTCCCTGGCGAGGAATCGAACCCGGGCTCTCTCCATCCGTGTTTTAAGCTATTTCCTCAGGAACTAGATTTTTCCCGGGAAAACGGCCTATACCGTTTGATTCGTATTTAAATTGACTACATTTTAGAATTTTTTAATCAAATTCGACGGAGAAATAATGTTTTTTTTTTCATGTTGTTCAGAGTTTTTGGGGGGTAGCGCCCTCAAATTTGAAGTTAAAATTCATTTCTCGATTTCGCCTCGGGGTATGATTTTTCTCAACATGTATGCCAAATTTCGTCAAAATCGGCCCTGTAGTTTAGGCTCTAGGCGTCTGCACAGACGACAGACGACAGACAGACATTTTTAAAAAAACACTTTTTTGGACTCAGGGGACCTAGAAACGTGTAAATCCATCAAAAGTCTCAAAACCGAATTTTCGCGCCATCACAATACTTTCTCTTTATATGAGAAAGTAAAAAACAAAAAAAAAAAAAAAAAACAGTAAAATACAAAGTATAAATCTATTAATTATAGTTCATTATTTATTTTATTTTTAAATGTTTAATTGCAGTTTCGTGGTGATTACAAAAACTTATTTTTTTACTGGATAATAATAAAAGAACAAAATGAATCAGTAAGCTGTCGACCAATTTAGCTGGATTAAGTGAATTGGTTAGTTTGTTCTTTGAATTGCATTTTATAGGTTTGTTCCAACCACACTTCAAACTGGTTTGGAACTGTCCGACACATGCGCAACGGACCACAATTGATCGTTTTTCGCTAATGTGCATGCGTCGTACAGTTTGAAACTAGTTTGAACTGCTGTTGGAACAAACCTAATGAGTAAACTCTATAAAATTATGGTAGAAACGACGAACTTATTCTTTGTTGAACATTTATCTTATTAAAACTCAACTTGTTTTCCTCTGAAGGAAGAATATTGGGCAACAAAGGACCGTACTTATGAGTAAGAAGAATTTGGTTTTATTTTTTGTGTACCAGCCATAAAAATATTGGTTTATGCACGAGTAAATGAATAGCATAATTTAAATCCTAGTGGCGCCGATAGTATTAACAAGAACTCTTTCTTATAGTTAAAATTTACACGAAAAAAGTTCGAAATAGTTCCAAAATTTAGACTATGATTAAATTTATAAATTTCTTTTAAAATGCTCGAATAAATATTTTATTGTATTAATAAACACATTTTAATATGATTGAAATTTTTAATTTGAAAAAATTCTTCACTAATACTTTATATTAAAATTAAATTTTAAATGATAAAAATAAATTTATTTTTCTTCCCACAACATGAAAAAATGAACAATAGCTAACACATTCATCTATAATCTATAATACAGGTATTAGTATATCAGGTATTATCTTTATCATGATTAATTTAAAGTTTAATTTTTCATCAACAATTTAATTTTTGTATCTAATTTTTTTTTTTTTTTTAAACTAAATATGGTTATATTATTTTTGTACAGCTTTATGCTAAATACCCATAATACAAGCTCACCTTGGGGTTCAGAATGAGACACACTATGCTTATTAAATGTCACCAAATATTTTAAAACGCAATACATATTAACAACGGAGTGATATTTGAATAACTTTTTTCCAATTAGGATTTTTTTTTTTTTTTTTTTTTACGTCCCGACCAACTCGTGTGATCATTATAGGACGGAGTGATCAGTTACTTTATGTTGCTGAGTTTTGTTAATAGCGGGATGTTCTTTAAATTCAATTTGGCTAATCATATGTAACAAACGATTAAATAGAAAATACATTTATGTCAAAATGAAGCATTACACTATATTTTTGTGTGCTTTTTATGAATGTTTGATGTTTCAAATTTTAATCTAAGTAGATTGAAGGGTCTAGCTAGTTTTTTCTTTAAATTTAGCGATATCAAATAAATGATGAAATGGCCGAATTTTTTTATAACATCAAGATTTTTTTTTTTTTTTTTATATTAGAATTTGTTAAGAACCTAAACTGTTTAAAAGACTTCAGTCGTTGACATAAAAGTAACTTCTCTGCCTAGGGTCTTTGGTCCATCCGCTAGAGGATTCAGCTGTATGGATGTCCGATTGCTCAGTAGTTTTATGTCTCTGGATGGACGGCCTCAGCAGATTCTGAAGGAACTTCTTCCTCCGGCTCATTGCTTCTGATTCGTCAAGTTGTGAATCCTGAGGGGATCTGCTGGGTTCAGCTTCTGTGCTATCTCTGGATTTCTTCAGGTGGGCTTTTCTTCGTTTCTCCATGGTTTCCACATTGAAAGCTGGTGATATGATGTCATCTAATTCGTCTGTTTCAGGTTTTGGTTTGTGTTTTCTAATTATATGCATAGGTTTTCTTTTCTTTGGTTGTTCTGTTGTTTCTTCTACTTGTTTAGTTTTAGTTTCCACATTAGTGTTACTGTTGACTTCGTAATTTCTATTGTACCCAATAGGTTTAGGCTCTTCTTCGAGTTTTGGATACACTGGGATTAATGTAGGAATCAAAATCACAGACCTATCTTCCGGAAGCTCATCTTCATAAACTGGTCTCCCCTTGGGTGATTCAGTTTGGATTTGTATTGTGGGCTCTACATTATACGACGGTCTTTTCCAGTGTGATTGTTGGTTCTTCTCTGAAACTTTCGGTTCTTCTTTATATGATGGTCTTCTCCGTCTATGTTGTACATCTGATTGATCATACGCCGGTCGCCTCTGAGTTGGTTCGGTTTGGACCTGAATAACGGGTTCTTCGTTGTAGGACGGATTTCTCCATAGCGATTGTTCCTCTTCAACGTTTGGTTTGGTTTCTTCAGTGTATGATGATATTATACCCCATGGCGATTGTTCATTTTCTGGAAGTTTTGGTTCTTCATTGTATGAAGGTTTTCTTCTGTTAGATTGTACAGTCTGGACCAAATGTGAGTGGTCTTTATTATAGGACGGTCTCTGTGATTCTTCGGTTTCTCCATCATGCACTTCATATTGATCAGTATATGTCAGACTTCCCCTATGTGGTTGTTGAGTTTCTCTTGGAAGTTCAGATTCATCAGTATATGATGGATTTTCTCTATGTGGTTGTTGAGTTTCTCTTGGAAGTTCAGATTCATCAGTATATGATGGATTTTCTCTATGTGGTTGTTGAGTTTCTCTTGAAAGTTCAGATTCATCAGTATATGATGGATTTTCTCTATGTGGTTGTTGAGTTTCTCTTGGAAGTTCAGACTCATCAGTATAGGTTGGATTTTCTCTAAGTGGTTGTTGAGTTTCTCTTGAAAGTTCAGAGTCATCTGTATATGTTGGATTTTCTCTACGTGGTTGATGAGTTTCTCTTGAAAGTTCAGATTTATCATCAGTATATGTCAGACTTCCCCTATGTGGTTGTTGAGTTTCTCTTGGAAGTTCAGCTTCATCAGTATATGATGGTCTTCTCCTCTTGGGCTGTTCATTCTGTACCTGATACTTAGGTTCTTCGTTGTATGATGGTCTTCTTCTTTTATGTTGTTCATTCTGGACCTGGTGTATGGATTCATCATTATACGATGGTCTTCTCCTCTTAGGTTGGTCAGTTTGATAAGTAAGTTCTACATCATACGATGTTGTCACCCTTGGCGGTTCTTCAGTTTGCACTGAAAGCTTAGGCTCTTCGTTATAAGATGGGTTTGTCCACTGAGGTTGACCAGTTTCTTTCAGGAGTTTGTGCTCTTCATTATAAGACGATTTAGTATGCGATTGTTCAGACTGTACCGGAGATGATGGCTCTTGAAAGTCGAAATTGAATGTAAGCTCTTCGTCAGTTTCGTAAACAGGTGCCGGACTATCGTTAGTTTGTTCTTCCGCTCCTTCATAATATGACGACAAATATTTTCCATTCTCCGTTGTGGGTTCAAAATTTATAACCCTGTTTGTTTTTAAATTAGGTTTTCCCGTACTTCCAGATTTCCATGGAACAGGTTCTGGGATGGTAACAGGTTTCCACTTGGGTGGTTCTTGAGTAGTTACAGTTGACGTCCATTCATCGGTATTTTCAACTTTTTCACCATCATTTCCTCTTGGATTCCACCTTGGTTCTTCAATCGAGTCTTCTTCTATGTGACGAGGTGTTTCAAAAAGTTCATCCTGTTTTGACACAGGCTCTGGTGTGGTAGATGACGGTTTCCTCCAACGTGTCTGTTTCTTCATTAGGTTGACCTTTACTTCAGGTACCTCAGTAGATGTTAATGTCAGCCTTATAGGTTTCCTACGATGTTGTACTTCAGATACAGCGACTGTAGGTTCTGCAATAGGCCTCCTTCTTCTATGTCCGTCGTTGAATCTAACCGGTTCTTGCTTCCATTGGGGTTCAGGAGTAGTTGATGAAACTACAATTGGTGACCTTGAAATTAGATCACCTTCCGAATAAGCTGCAATGGTGGGTGCGTCATGTTTTTCCTGTCCGAAACCTGTAACTTCGATAGGACCTCCATCATCTCCGACTTCATCTGAAGCGAGTAAACTGTCCGGAATTTCAGCTGTGGGTAAACCAAGTGAATTTACTTCTTTAGGGATTACCTGACTCATTAACCCCACAACATATGCCTGAAAAAAAAAAAAAGTTTCAGTATTAAGCATCGGTGCATTCTTAAACTATCACTGTTATGTTTACAAAATTAACTATAATAATAAAGTGCAAGAGAATAAATAGAGTTTTAACTGTTGATTTTAGTTTTTAAATTATATCATTAACATATTATGTTACAACATATAATCATTCATCTATACTTCCAACATACGATCTAATAGTAAATTTCATCCGACTTAGTAGTTGTAAGGTTTTATAAAATATATGGAGCTTACATAAAAATATAATAAATCTTTATTAAGAATTCAATGATGGGGCCTGGGTAGTCCGTAGAGGAGAGCGGTTGACTCCCAATTAGTGAGGTACCCACCTGACCACATAGCTCTGGGTTAAATTCCTGTCCGGCCTCCCTGCTCAATGTCCACCCAGCATTGTATAAAAATATGGAAAGCTGCTCGAAAAATGGGGGCTCTACGTTTTGGCCTGGAAACTATGTTCTGCACTCTCTATTCGATATCGAATCGAGGTGTGAGACATGCTTAGCGACCAAACACTTCACACAAATGTAAAGAATTTAGGGGTCCAACCCGAAAATCCATGCTCAATGGACCCACCAAAATGGTCTGCGTATTTGGATGTAAAAGTCCCCCTCCCACCGTTAAAAAAGAAGAAAATAGAATTCACCATTGAACTTGAGACATTGAACATTGAATTTGAGACATTGAACATTCAACTTGAGATATTTATGTTGAAATATAATCCTCGAAAATAACGAGAAACTAGTATTCATTATTCTATGCTGGCCAGTAATAATATGTTTCAGTTATGTCTCGTTTAAANTTGCATTTTTTTGATGTATTAAAAAATGATATTTTAACAATGTATTATGATTGAGTGTTATTATTGTTACTCATTGAAGCTCGGAGAGTTAGTGCATATTTAGCATGTGGAGCGTAACGTCTAGTGTTCAGTTGCGTACCTTGGTTTCATGTATTTGGTTACGTCATTATATTGAGTTATGGTCAAACCAATTACCCTACTAGGGTAAATAATATTTTTATAAAATATCGAATATTCTAGAAATAATTGGAGCTTACTATTTGAAACGTATATTTACTGAATTGTATCGATGTAAAAACAGAAGAGAGGTGTGGTCAAAAACATGCAATATTAAATAATTGTATAAAAGTAAAAGGGTAAAATAATATACAGACAAATAACCTACACAATCTAATTCTTTAGGCCAGGCGCACATAGGAGTCTGAGGTGAAAAGCTCAAATCGTTCGAAGAGACTTTCAATTTCTGTGAACTGTCATTGTTCCCCGGGAAAATCGGTATAAAACCACTTTGTAAAGTCCCCCTCCCACCGTTAAAAAAGAAGAAAATAGAATTCAACATTGAACTTGAGACATTGAACATTGAATTTGAGACATTGAACATTCAACTTGAGATATTTATGTTGAAATATAATCCTCGAAAATAACGAGAAACTAGTATTCATTATTCTATGCTGGCCAGTAATAATATGTTTCAGTTATGTCTCGTTTAAACTTTCTAATTGAAGAAGCATAATAAAATATTAACTATACTATTTTTCATTCCATTAAAAAGAATATTCAGCTAAGCATGAAAAGAATATAGAAATAACCTGTTGTTATTGAGTAAGTAACATGATTATTATATTTTTAATGATGTGTAACAAGCAAAACCTTCTTATTTAATAACTAGTTTTGTCAAAAGTAAATTATGCAATTGGAAAAACAAATTCTTCATCTAGAAGATCATGTGCCTACAAGATCCTAATAAATGATGAAATGGCCGAATTTTTTTATAACATCAAGATTTTTTTTTTTTTTTTTATATTAGAATTTGTTAAGAACCTAAACTGTTTAAAAGACTTCAGTCGTTGACATAAAAGTAACTTCTCTGCCTAGGGTCTTTGGTCCATCCGCTAGAGGATTCAGCCAATTGATCGTTTTTCGCTAATGTGCATGCGTCGTACAGTTTGAAACTAGTTTGAACTGCTGTTGGAACAAACCTAATGAGTAAACTCTATAAAATTATGGTAGAAACGACGAACTTATTCTTTGTTGAACATTTATCTTATTAAAACTCAACTTGTTTTCCTCTGAAGGAAGAATATTGGGCAACAAAGGACCGTACTTATGAGTAAGAAGAATTTGGTTTTATTTTTTGTGTACCAGCCATAAAAATATTGGTTTATGCACGAGTAAATGAATAGCATAATTTAAATCCTAGTGGCGCCGATAGTATTAACAAGAACTCTTTCTTATAGTTAAAATTTACACGAAAAAAGTTCGAAATAGTTCCAAAATTTAGACTATGATTAAATTTATAAATTTCTTTTAAAATGCTCGAATAAATATTTTATTGTATTAATAAACACATTTTAATATGATTGAAATTTTTAATTTGAAAAAATTCTTCACTAATACTTTATATTAAAATTAAATTTTAAATGATAAAAATAAATTTATTTTTGTTCCCACAACATGAAAAAATGAACAATAGCTAACACATTCATCTATAATCTATAATACAGGTATTAGTATATCAGGTATTATCTTTATCATGATTAATTTAAAGTTTAATTTTTCATCAACAATTTAATTTTTGTATCTAATTTTTTTTTTTTTTTTAAACTAAATATGGTTATATTATTTTTGTACAGCTTTATGCTAAATACCCATAATACAAGCTCACCTTGGGGTTCAGAANTTTTAACATAGATTTTCTTTTTTTTGAGATCCTCAGATTGAATTCTAGCTTCTTATTAATAAATATAAGTAAGTTGAAGGATGATATATTGTGTGTTAATTAAAAATAAAATGTATTATTGGTAGGAAGTGTTTATATTACCTGGTTTTTAGATATTTCTGTTGGTTTATCATAACTTTCGTAAACACTGGTGGGAAGGAAGTGCGGTTTGCTCGTAGTTGGTCTTCGTCTTCTCTTATAAAGGTCTTCCTCATTTTCTTGATGTTGTTCCAATCTTTCGTAGATTCGGGATTCGTTCCCCTCAGGTGGTGTAGCCGGAGTAGTTTCTCTGACTTCAGTCCTTTTCCTTAACTTTCCTCTTACTATTTTCTCTTGTTTGTACTTTTTCCACGAACCTGCTGCTGGAGTTGCATTCACTGAGTAAAGATTTGAATCATCAGTGGGACGAGTTTTTACTTCGGCTTGTGAGCTGGTTTCCGCTAGAGGACTGATACTTGATGATGGTGCGTAATTGATCATCATAGGTGGATTAACTTGACTGAGTTCTTCTATTGGATCTACTTTCTGGACTAAAACCTGGTGGAATTCCACCTCAACAGCTCGTTCTTTCTTATTGCTAACAAACTTATTTTTATCATTTCCACCGTTTGTAGTTTCCGATAAAGGAGTTTTATTTGTGAGGTTTTCCTCTCCTTGAGAGCTTGATTTTTTCTCCCTCAAATGAGTAGGCATAGGCCTACGTATCTTTATTCGTCTTGGATGTTCTGTTACCGCATGAACCGTCGGAGTATGCTCCGGAGATGAATTATTCGGTTCTTCGTAGGTTTCGACTGTCTCCGAACTACTCATTTGCGCTTCGCTGTAATAATTCGTAAGAGGAAATTTCGTTGTAGACGATTTGCCGTCATTTAATACTGAGAAAATATTGAACGGTCCTTTTCTAAGTTTTAAAATTTTTCTTTTTGGCGGGTACATTCTGGAGGTTACAGACGTAGCCGGTTCGCTGGTCGTGCTCGGTTCTTCAGTAGTTGTTGTCGTGGTTTTTATCCGTTCAGTTGATTCCTGACTACTACTACTAGGAACTAAACTGAACTTGACTGGACGGGCAATCATAAACTTTATTCTTTGCTTCAACATCATCCGTTTATTTTCTACCTTGCCTTCTTCTGTAGGTTCAGGTTCAGGCCTCGCTTGAGTTTGAGGTGTGGTTCGCACAGTGGTCGTCTGTGGTTCAGGAGTTGATTTTGGTTTGGCCGTAGAGTATGGTTTTCTTGTCGAGGAATATCTGCTGCTATAAGCGTGCCTTGGCCTGTGCACTCTTTTTACAGGACGCGCCATAACTGTAATTAATTTTTCCAAGGATTCCTCACCTGATTCAGAGTTTTCTTTCGGTTTTTCAGTGGTAGAACGAAATTTATGTTTTATTGTGGGAACGGCGGAAGTCACCTCATTTGTCGTAGTAGTTTCTTCTAGTTTACTTGGTGTAACTTTTGTTACGGGTGAAGGAGACGTTGCTGCGATGGTAGATGTTTCGGCATGGGATGTCTCCTCGGTCTTGGCATCGTCGAGATGTTCTTCATCGTCCTCGTAATCGTACGCTGGTCGCCTGCTTTGCCTTGTTAATACAACGTGGTATTTAGATAAATCGACGTCTCTCTTCGTCCGCCCAACTTTTGGTCTAACCCTTTGAACATTTACTTTATCGGATTCTTTAATTGTATCAACAGGGTTTCTTTTAATCTCTTGAAACAACGGATTATCAAGCGGTTCATCACCAAAATATTTCTTTTTAAAGCACTCTATATCAAAACCTAAATGTTTAGCACTCGGACCGTTTTGATTTCCAACACCTTCACCTTCTTCTTTATACTTAGGTAGAATTTTTTCAGGGATGTTTGGGTCAGCACAAGGGTTGGATTCATCCTCAGAGTAGAGTACCATGTTTTTATTCGTTTTGATAGGTCTTAGATTGGGATTCCTCATATAATGTAACGGCGAGTCTTCGCTGAGGGCCACTGTCTCCCCCTGTTTATAAAACGGATATTTATTTTCATTCGAATCGAAGTTTATACTACGCTGTCCAGTTCTGCCAAACCTCTTGTTATAGGAGCTACTGGTTCTAGTGAAGTCTTTTGTCATATGTTCACTGTTTAATTTCATAGCCAAATCTTTTATCTGCTTCTGCTTAATCTTGGGTACTGGCTTGAAGGTTTGTTTCTTCACAGGAGCGGCGAAATGAGACGCTGTCAACTTCTCAATGTATTTTACGTGACCACGATTCAGGTTTTGTGGTTTTGTCTCTGCTTCTTTACTTGCCGAGGAGGGAAGAGTCGGGTTTTCCTTCGTCGCTTTTTTCATGCCTCTTGATTTACCCGGCTGTGCATTTGAATTAGAAACGGCTTGAGGTGAAAAGCTCAAATCGTTCGAAGAGACTTTCAATTTCTGTGAACTGTCATTGTTCCCCGGGAAAATCGGTATAAAACCACTTTGTAAATTAAAACCATTGACGCTTGAAGGAGATTTAATCACAGAAGAGTGACTCCTAGTTCTTGTATTAGGGATGCTGGTATGAGGTAAATTAAAAATATTAGGTGGCAAAGGGGTAAATTCCGGATACCTGAGTAAAGGGGGTGATCTTTTAACATGAGTCGAAGTTAGGGATCCTTGGCTTTGTACTTTATAAATCTGCGGTTGGGGAGGACTAGGAACCCTTTTGTAAGGATAAGTCGTCATCGATATAGTACTGTGCATTCCCATCATGCTATCCTTTTTACGAATTTTTGCAATTTGACCGGGGTATATGACTTTACTACCGATAACTAAGGGTCGGAAGGGGCCTAATCCCTGGATTGACGTGTGAGGTACCCTTATAGGTTTGTATTTAAACATGTTGTATTTATCTTTCTTTTTCATATTCCTAGCAGTTTTAGTTTCTTTTTTTGGTTTCTTAAGTTCTTCAGGTTTACCCCCTTTTACTTCCTTTTTTAATTTTTCCAAACCTTCCTTTAACTCAGGGCCAATTTTTATTTCTTTCCACTCTTTTTCAAAGTTCCTTTTAAACTCGTCGATTTCTTTATTAGCTAACTTGTCGAAATTCTTTTTCTTGGTCGTTTCTTCTTTCCAGCTGGGAGGAACGGTTATATGTTCGACGGCAGTTTCTTCATCGTCTCCGTCGAACTCATCTTCGTCGTTTTCATCTGTTATCGCATCATCATCTTCTTGATAATCCCGATCGTTATCGTCCGTGTAGCGTTTCCTATGGGTCGTTTCCTTTAAGTGTGAGGGTTCGCTGTCGAAATACCTGATGCGAGTCGGCGGCTTGTTAGCCCTCCTCGGAGAGTCCGAATAGTCTTCCTGGGCGTCAGAGCGTGGAGCTGGAAATCTCGAGTAGTCTTTGTAAGATCGTCCATGCTCGTCCGAATAACCATGATCATATCCTTCATCTTCGTATCCTTTCTCCTCGTATACCTGCAAATTAATTATTCTCTCTTACAAAAATATAGAGCAAGAACCAATAAATAATTAAAAATTCATATTCCTGTGTTGTAAATTGTTACATCTGTTAAATATACATCATGATAAGCTAAATACAATCCTTATTTCGAAAGGTTAATATATAGAATAATAATTTTTGTGAATTATGAGCAGCAAGCGTGTCAAATAAACCTTGAATGCAATTATACGCCTTTTTTACTACGAATAAATATTACAGATAAAACTAATTCTAGAATATGTTAAGTGAGGTCATGGGCTAACAGATCTTATAACGTGTGCGTAGTAACACTTAAAAGTGATTTTGAAGAATATAGGTTATCAAAATATTTAGAAACTAATGTTATTTATGATATAATATTGCTAAATTTGCATTTTTTTGATGTATTAAAAAATGATATTTTAACAATGTATTATGATTGAGTGTTATTATTGTTACTCATTGAAGCTCGGAGAGTTAGTGCATATTTAGCATGTGGAGCGTAACGTCTAGTGTTCAGTTGCGTACCTTGGTTTCATGTATTTGGTTACGTCATTATATTGAGTTATGGTCAAACCAATTACCCTACTAGGGTAAATAATATTTTTATAAAATATCGAATATTCTAGAAATAATTGGAGCTTACTATTTGAAACGTATATTTACTGAATTGTATCGATGTAAAAACAGAAGAGAGGTGTGGTCAAAAACATGCAATATTAAATAATTGTAAAAAAGTAAAAGGGTAAAATAATATACACACAAATAACCTACACAATCTAATTCTTTAGGCCAGGCGCACATAGGAGTCTTTTTGCCCCCAGACAGTTTTGTCACTACCTCAAGGCCTTAAACGGTATATGGGAATGCGCTCATTGGGGCCCGACACATTTCTGTTATGCACAAATAACAGCAATTTCCACGGGATCCATTTCACTGGGTTCAAGATATGTGACTGCATTGCCTTCAGAGTGCAAGACCGCATCAACTTTGAATAACAAAGCAACGCATGTGTGAAAAGGCAGACATAACCAAGACAGTATGGAAACAGTCTGCAGACTGTTTTGTCTCCAATATGCGCCTGACCGTAGTCAATATGTATGTAAGAAACACATCGATGATTTGAATTAACAAAAATCCAAATGCAAATGGTTATTGTTAAGCTTCCCTAGCATCTTGTCGTATATTGTGCACTGACTGCACTTGGGAATTCAACGTGGGGATTCATTTAAAACGGAGAAGGCTTAGAAACTGATCTTAAAAACTGATCATTTCATTATAGCTATTTCTATCCTTTAGTTTATACTAATGAAAAACACTATCTACGCAATTACCGTTCCTAGGTCCTCGAATAATTGATAAAAATCTGATCAGTGACTTAATAATCTAAGAACAGTCTCCTTACACAGGTTTGTTCTATAAATGAGTGAGATTAGTAAGTGGTTTAATCACCCTACTACACTGCGATTTTACCAATTCCTCCTCACCTATTATAGCTGTGGCTAGGAAAAGTATTGTCTTTTTCTCGTGATTTCAACTGAATCATCCGTTTTGGGTGTTTTTACGACCTCCTGAGTGGTTTTCAGAATGATAACTGTATGTGTGTTACCATTGTTGCGGGTATTTAATCTAGAGAGTTAACACTTGGCAACAAAAAATAAGTCCTTACTTTCTGATCAGCAAAAAATTTAAAAAAATCGAAAATGGTCCGATCGAGTTGAAATTGGATACTCTATGTGTGACAAAAACAAATCCAGCAAATTTAATCTTGATTTTGGCCGCCATTTTCAAGTTATTGATTTTTGAATTTTTAATCTTTGACGGTTAATAATACCGGAAGTATAAATACGTTTTTCACATAAAGCATATGCATGGAACCGGTTAGAAATAACGAACCAATATAAAAAAAAAAAAAAAAACAATGAAATTCCATTAATTAGTTACAGGTGAACATAATTATTATAATTAGAGCGATACTTTTGTTAAACGTCAAAGTTTGTTTACATCTGTCAAAATATTGCCAAAATTCAAATAATGAAATAAAAATATCGCTGGCCCATTAACACTTTAGTAGCCTTCGAAGTAAGGAAAAGTTTTCAGTTTTTTGTATCGGATTTTTTGCTTTCTCGCGAAAATACGATTTTGATGGATTTACACGTTTTGAGGTCCCTTGAGTCCAAAAAAGTGGGTTTTAAAAAATGTTTGTCGTTCGTCTGTCGTCTGTGCAGACGCATGGAGTCTTAACTACTGGGCCAATTTTAACGAAATTAGCATTTATTTTAAAATAATCATACCCCGAGGTGAAATCTATAAATGTATTTTAGCTCCTAATTTGGGGGCGCTACCCCCTTAAAACTCTAAAAAAAAAAAAATATTTCTTAAAAACGGTTCCCACGATTTTGATTAAAAAAATTCTAAAATGTCGTTTATAGAAACATTTTGATGAAATTTTCAATAATAATTAAATTCACCTACAAATACACGACAACTAATAAATGGAAAACACTGGGCTGAGTAATTATGAACTCGTATAAGAAAATTTGTCTGTGTTGTCTCGAACCTATTTGTATAGTTTATGCTAGTCATTTTGTTCGTCCACATGATATAACATTGCTATCCTTCATATGCGAACCGAATAACTATAAATACAGAGAATAAATACAATTTTTTTTACCTCCAGCGGGGAGAAAAAGTTAACATTCCTCCCTAGTTTACAGGGATGAAAGTAGCTCATTGCACCCGGTTGGACTCAACAGGGAGTAATGAGAAAGGAGGGAATCATGAACTTTCATGATTCCCTCCAGTGTTGCCCAAATGATAAGCACAAGTAAGTAAGGTTAGTGCTAATACACATTTCATTTATTAACCATTGTTTAATGTTTAAATCTGTAATGTCATCTTCACACATAACCTTCACGACGGTTGTCATGGTGACTCATCAGTAAAACAAACAAAAAGTTAAAAGAGAAATCATAATTTCTAAATGTAGATCTACCCATCCATAATCCATATGATTATACATTAATTGTCCATTTAATTTTAGCATTGAAATTCAAATAATTACTATCCATCATTTAATATTAACATGATTAAACTTATTTGGTGAATTATTAATA